>JASAMV010007352.1:0-20651 GCA_030248065.1 Rhynchonema sp. JSB1_4
ATTTGGTTAAAAAAAATCCATGATCAAAAACTACACTGTTCCCCACCAAAAGTCATTGGGTTTCCCGCCATGCCTGCCGGGGGGCTCCGATCCGAATCTGACTGAATTATACTTGCGTATTTTTCCGCAAAATATATTTTCTGAAAAAAACCATTTTTTTGCAAACCTGTTTTTTTAAATATTTTTCCAGTACTTCGCAATTGCCGATGGTCCAAGAACGCCTATTTCTGGAGAAAACTTTTCGGTCTGGAAATGGCCTGAAACAGGCTAAAAATGCACCTGGAGAGTCAAAAAGTGCTCGAGTTTGAACTGTTTGGCGCCGATTTACATTGGTTTTGACAACACCTCTTTCGCAACCTTTCGAAAATCTTTCGGAAACTTTTGGAAAAACGGTTTTTTCCCAAAGTTGCCACTTGAAAAATTTCGGAAAAATGAAAACGTATTTTTCCGGGCCTCTGGAAAAAAACGGTTTTTTTTCGGGTTTTTTTTCAAAAAAAAAAAAAAGCAAGTTGCAGTTGGACCAAAAAAAATTATATAGCGATTGGACATAAATTTATAATACTATTAAAATGGCAAAAGATTAATCTGAGAGCAAGGAAAATGACTCTGTAAGATCGCCAACAAAGCTAGAACCCACTTGTTACGGCACGGAGTTGGGTTTTTTGAATGTTGAAAAACTTTCTGCTACTGCTATGCGTTGGTGAACTACAGAATAATTTCTAAAAAAAAACGGCTAACACTTTCGCTTTGTTTGTTACGATTCAGGTTCTGTCGTTCGGCGCAGTGTTCCCCGAAACCGGTCATTCAGCCGACGAGAATCTGGGGTCGATTTCGAAGCCCGAACGATTTTCGCTGCTCGATTCGCCCGATTTGGTGGCCGAAATCGCGTGCGGATTGCATCATGTCTTGTTCAGATTAACCGACGGATCCGTGGTGTCCTATGGAAACAACGAATTCGGACAGTTGGGCCGAAATGACGAGGACTTGAGCAGACCAGGTCGGTTCCTTCTATTTTTTGTTTTGAGCCTCTTTGTATCCTTCCTCTCTATCAGTGTAGTTCCTGGTCCGGCGAGGCGGTCAGAAAAAAGTCTTTTTATGTGGAAAATTTGACCAATTTTTGCCCCTTTTTGGACAAAAATTATCATTATCTACACCTCTCGATCCGTAGCTATCCACTGGGCCTCTAAACACTTGTAATTATACATGGTTTCGTCGTTACTGTCCAGCTTATGCGTGTTGTTGACGTTACCATGTTGCTTCTGATGCAATAAAAAACTCGAACTTGAACTTGAACGATAAACAGCCTCAAAACACTGAAATCTCGAAAGTGCGGACCGAAGAAATAGCCAATCGTGTTAAAGTATTGCTCATGCTTGCTATTTCATTGCTGAAACTGCTCAGTCATTTCAAAGCGGGAACAATGAAGTTTCCCCGTGTTTCACAGGCGCGGTGCGTCACCTGGTCGGCCGAGCGTGTCAGATCAGTTGCGGTTCGCATTTCAACGTTGTCGTGACGAAACATCAACGAATCATGGTCTGGGGCGCGAATGATTACGGACAGCTCGGGCTCGGCCATGCCGAACAATGCAGCGAACCGGTGTACATGAACTTGCTAGAGATTGTGCAGGTCTGCGCCGGCAGACATCATGCACTCGCGTTGACACAAGGTTAGGGATTGGGTGTGTCAATGCTGTGAATCAGAGGTGGGAATCGGGCCGGGTTACCTCGGCCCGGCCCGACGAGGTCCGGGGGTCGGCCCGGCCCGGCCCGGCCCGACAGTTCGGGCCGGGAAGTCCGGCCCGGCCCGGCCCGACTTGGAAAAAAGTCGGCCCGGCCCGGCCCGATTTTTTCGGCCCGACTTTTTCTGATGATATTTTGAAGCAATTTTTTGGTGCAAAGATTACTGTTTTTTGGTTTAGAAATACCTGATAATCATGGAAGTCGGTACTAATTTGCAGAATCGCGAGAAATTTTGGCAAATTTAGCCTAAAAAAATCACGATTTTTTTTTGAAATTCGATGATGTGGGGCCTTTTCGGGCCGGCCACCCCGGCCCGGCCCGGCCCGACATTCCGAAAAGTCGGCCCGGCCCGGCCCGACCGTTCGGGCCGGAAACCTCGGCCCGGCCCGATTCCCACCTCTGCTGTGAATTTATGGTGATATTTGTTCAAATTTTGCAGAAATATTGTGTGGCGCTTGTTTCTTTCACGCCTGATCAGCTCAGCTTCAGCTGATTTTATAGTAATGTGACGGCAATGAGTTTTGCCCGTTTCGGCCTGTTTTCACAGACGGGCGAGGTGCCAGGCCTCGTCAGCGCGAGTACCTCTGGCCAATTGACCTCCAAAAAGGACCTTGAGCAGGTCTTATTGCTCAAGTGAAACATCACTGCTGCGCGAACTAAACCAGGCCACGGGTTGGGGCGGAGGGGGGTGGGCGGGTTCCTATTTTTATTCTTATTCGTTCGATTTCGAAGTTTTTTCTTTGAAATGGAGACAACTGTGACTGTTGCCGAAAATCAAAGTGCAGTTGCACTCCATGCAACCTTCAACACGACTAACAAAACAACTCTTTCCAGACGGCGTGCTATTCAGCTGGGGTCGCAACGACTTCGGCCAACTAGGCCTGGGCCGGAGCACATCGCAAGAGCCCACGCCTCAGCGTATCGCCTCTTTGTCAACACTGCCCGTGTCAGCTGTATCTGCGGGCGGATTCCACTCGTGTGTGCTGTCAATATCCGGCGCTGTCTACACGTTTGGGTGTAACGAACACGGCCAGCTGGGCACGGGCGATAAAATCGGTTGGCGTTTGCACGTTTTGATTTTTGTTGTTGAGGATTTATTTTTTTGGCCTGTGAGGACATGTTTCTTGGGATCGACAATATTTTATAAAAATATTTGTATAATTTTTTCAAATTTTATAAAACAGTTTATTTGAAGCCGAGTCATCCGCGCGTGACGCGTCAGCCATTTTGCCAACTTGCGGCTTCTTCTCACGGTCACGACTACGTCATGTTGCTTTTTTAGTGATTTTTTGTTCATGCAAATCCTGCAATTTGGCGGGCTCGACGTCACCTCTCCGTGGTGCTCGCTATGAACGCCGATGCCGCCGTGATCAATGGCATCGTCGGCCAACGACGTCAACCAACACTTTCCAACAAATGGAACCATGTGCAAGCCGGAACCCCGAGTGGCACCACATTGGACTATTAGCCTGCAAGGATAATATGGAAAGGGGCGAATGTCCTCCTGAGCGGCCGGCCACATCGGAAAAAGATGCACTACGGACACAACGATCGACAATCTACAGACTGCTTTCAGATTTTTGTCACAGTATTCCGCACCGTCGGATAGCGCACAGTTGTACATTGTTGTGGCTCTGCTTGCGTACTGATTGCATGTTGTCTGTGTCTGTCTGTCCGTAACTTCGTCCATCTTCTCACCGTTTCCTGTCCTGGTTTTGCAAATATTTTTAATTCCCCTAACTTTCGCATCCTGTTTTGTATTTATTTTCATGTCCGTAAACTCCACGCTCGGCCTTGTAATTATGCTTCTTCCACTTAACCTTCTTGTGTGTTTATTGGCTTCACAGGCTCTCATTGGCTGGCACTTTTGTGCGCAAGCGCGGCAAGTGATGTTTTACTGATCTGCTTGAGATCCTTTTTGGAGGTCAATTGGCCAGAGATGTTCGCACCGACGAGGCATGACACCTCGCCCGTCTGTGATAAGAGGCCGAAACTGAACACCTCTCATTGCTGTTACATTATTATTAGAGAGTTGATGCCGGCCGACGCAATCAAAACTAACTAATCCTGCAATTTCGTTTCTATTACATTCAGACAGCAACTATCCGAAACACATCCGACCGCTTCGCTATGAACGTGTGGTGCAGTTGGCCTGTGGCAACAAACACACGTGTGCGCTGACCAAAGTTAGTCATGAGAGGTTTTTATACGAGAGACTGGGCAGGTAAGAATAGACTGTTTTAATCCGGAGCAGCCGAGTTTTTTCTGAGTTTCTGGCAGCCGTGGTTTGAAAAGCTCTGAATTGACTAGAAAGTTGTTGGAATCGGAATTAGGGGGGTCCCACACCCACACAATTTTGAAAAACCCGCACACCCACACAGTTGCAAAAAAACCCACAGCTATCTGACACGTGACCAGGTATAAGCGTGACCTCTCTGATGTCAGTTACCGAAAACACGTTGTTGTTTTTTGTTGTCCGTCGCCATCGTCGTCTTGCGTCGACAATGCAGGGGCAGACCATGCACGTTCAGGACAAGACCAGAAAATTGTAATTGAGTCTCAGTGAAACATTTCTGTGACTCTCTTGAGCGACGCAACGCACAGTCTGCCGGCTGCATGAAAACAACGCGCAGGCGCAGAAGTCATTTGACAGTGGCATTTTGAGGCATCGTCCACTCAGTGGCGGATCCAGCTTTCGGCGAATAGGGGGGGGGGGCAGATCCAAAAAGTCATTTTTATGCAGTGCTTGTTCATTTTTGAAAAGTCATTTTTGTCTGGTGCTTTGAAATTTCGCGCTTGTTACACCAAATTTTATGCAAAATGTAGAAATGCGCGCGAAGCGCGCGAAATTTTGGGACCTTTTACGCCTCAAAAGTCAAATTTCATTGAAAATGGGTGTATTTGACGCAGAGTGGTCCTTCTTTCTTCCGAAACGGTGCCCCCTTCAGGGGCCAAATGGACCAAAGGGGGGGCATGACCCCTGTGCCCCCTGGATCCGCCCTTGCGTCCACCGAATAAAAAACGTGTTTAGTTGCCCAATGTTATATCTGTGGTTGTGGGCGAAAGTGTTTATGTTGCTTTTTGGGTCAGGTCATTGCCCGACAAAATTTTCTCCAAAATAGGCGTTTTTTGGCCACGGGTGTCCTTAAAAATGTTTGGAAAAAACGGTTTTTTCCAAAAAAAATCTATCCCGAAAAATACGAAAAAAAAGCAAAACCTGAGTTTCAAAAAAAATTTTTTTTCATTTTTTATTTTTTAGAAACAACCCTGCTGCCAAGCCTTAGTTGGGTTTGCTTCAGCTAAATAACTACATGTCATGAAGCATTTGCAGGATGGCCGATTATTCATATTCGGTGCCAACAACTTGGGTCAACAAGGCGACTCAAGGTCCGAGGACAATCCCGTTCCCACTCAGCTGGCCGTGTTTTCGGGTTGCAAAGTGTTTCGCGTAGCTTGTGGATTGTGAGTTGGTTAAACTTTGCAAAGTTGCCTTTCGTTCTCGCTTATCGTTCTTTTTGTTTCCATCGTGACAAAATTGTATCGCGCGAAACGAAACGAAACGTTTGTTGCTTTTTGCATGACTGCATGCGGTCGCTGATGTTTCACTCGAGAATGACCTATGTTTTTTCAATTATTGTCCAATAGCCCGAATAACACCACTTCCAAAAAAATACAAATTCAGCAATCACACGCTGGCCGTTTGCGACCGTCGCATTTATTCGTGGGGCGCCGGCAGCAGCGGCCAATTGGGGCACGGGTCAACGCTCAACTCTTCCTCCGCCCCACAACCGCTGGTCGATGTGCAATCGCCGGTTCAGGCATTGTTCGCTGGCGGCAATCACTCGTTTGTGCAGCTGTGCGATGCGCAGGTTGTTCTTCAAGTAGATTTTGGTCAATTTGAAATTTGGTCGTTTTTGTGTTGTCTTTCTTGGTTTGTTGTTTGCTACACAGTCTACAAACTGAACTGGAAAGGTTGAGCGTTTTTCGAAAGTCATTCTCGCGTGAAACATCAACGGTGTGAACGGTGAGTGTGGTTTTCAAGTTTGATCACATTCACTGTTTTTGATCTAAAGTTAGATATGCCACACCACGGTTAAAAGTATGTATAGTATAACTAATGAAAGTCCCACGCTACGTTTGCCAAAAACCTCAGTTTTGCTGTAAAAGCGATGCTTTTATTGGTGTTTTGGCGCTGTCGGGTATGGGGCTTGTTTTCGAAGTATCGGGTATCGGCTTTTTTCATAAACTATCGGGTCTCGGCATGACCTCCACCCCGATACCGATCCCTAATAAGAATAACTAATGAACAACCGTCAATCACACTACAGTATATTTGTTGCAGAGTGGGTATGCGTGGGTGGCCGGTCCTCCGATTCGACTAAAGTCATTGCTGTCACTCAGTTTGGATCGCATCAAATGTGAACAAACAAAATCACTCGCAAAGTTTGTTCTTTATTTTTTCATTCCTGGTTTTTGTGTTGTGTGAAATTGTTGACAGAATCAAAACTGATTATTATTCTTCCAGTGATCTCATAATTGTGACCAGCAGCATTGCGTGTTTGAATGCGTCGTTTTTGAAAAGGTGGTTGAAAATTTTTGTCGCGAAATTTCATCGTGTTTAACATGTTGTGTTACTTTTCTCCTCATTTGCAGTGGCGACTCTCATTACGGCGTAAATAGCAAAAATCACGGAATTGATATGGACGCAGTGAGAGACGGGTTCAAAGCGTTGAAATCGCGCAGCGATTCTGACGCGAAACTGAAAGAAGCCGTTAGTTTTTTCTGATTTTGTGAAGAGATTAAGAAAGAAAGTTATAAAGTCGTGGTTGTGTGGCTTGCTGCAGTGTTGAAGCTAAGAATCAAGGGGGACACTTGCTTTACGGTTAGCTAGCCGTTTGAAGAGCTATGGGCAATCTTTTCATGTGCGGAGTTTTACGCAATCGGGAGTGCTCGAGCCAGTACCCACCAGGCATGGTCTTAGAGGCATTTATTCTGACCAATTGAGTGGTTGGTGTAGATATTTAGTCTGGTTGGTCAGATCCTGAGTCCATGCTGAGAGCTTGGGCACTCTTCTGGACCTACCATTTTCAAATACCAGTACCCCACCCACCCGTCGACCTTGCAGTTGCAACAAGTAATCGAATTGGTGCCTGATCTGCCAAGCTCACCTCCCGACATCGAATCGATGCGTGTCTACGTCATCCTGCCATATTTTCATGCCTTTGAGTCGTGCACGTCCGACAACTATGAAACATTACTGGTGCCATTCGCAAAGGCCGTGTGTGCGCTGGTCGAGAATGCGCAGAAAGTGCTCAGTGCGTTTTGCATTTGATTTCTTATTATTTTTAGTCTGCTTGATCGATGCAGTGAATTTGCTCCTTGATATATCAAGCAACGGCGCACCCAACGCGAACACACACGCACAGCTGCGAATGCGAAACCAATGATTTGTTGACAACCCTGTAGCTGTGAGGTCGCCTGGCCTGACAAATGTCTCACTTATGCACCGGCCCCGGTCCTGGCCCTGTCGGTGCGCCCATATAGAATAGGGCCGGACATAGTTTTTTTTCAAAATCTACTGGGTGCAACTTGCACCTATACGTCGAATTCTAGGTGCAACTTGCACCTAGAATTATGTTTTATGAACAAAGTGTGAAAAATCTAGGTGCAGCCGCACCTAACCTCCAGTTTTTAGGTCCAATTCTGAAATTTTACGGTGCAAATTGCACCTGAAAAAGCGTCTAAAAAAACCTATGGGCGGGGCCAGGACCTCGGATATATGTAGTTTATTTACTTGACTCTGCACCAGCGCCGGTCCTGGCCTACGCACATGGGCACGCCCTTACATGAAGAGTTAAATGTAATTTTGCCTGATGTTTCACTTAAGTATGACCTAGACCGACATCGCACGTCAATGTGCTTTCCGTCCAAGTTGACATGTGAAAAGGTCGACATCAAACAAACGCGAAAAATCCACTGGCTCAGTTGCGGTATTGTTGCAGCATCGTGGTGGTGCAACTTCGAAGTGCGCCACATGGCCCATCTGGTGCGCGTGTACGTGTCGGCTGTACGTCACGTGATTGAAAATAAAACACAACTGGTCACTGACGATAAACAGCCGATATCGGCCGACCAGGCGCGTTGGTTTTTTTTCGTTGACTTGATTTGCATATTTTTTCGAGCCAAATTTGGGTATTTCGCATATTATGCGCTAAAAATGGTGTATGAAAAGGAATACTGTTCAGAAAGTGCGAATAAAGGCTGTAAAATGGCTGGGCTTATTTTGGCATAATTTGGACCAATTTTTATACCCCTGTTTTTGACTTCTGGACCAATACCCCCAAATCGGGGTACAATGCTAGCTAGCTGGCTTTCTTGCGCCGGACCCCTCCACCTAGCTAGCTTTCTTGCCCGGACCAACTACATCACTGTATGTATGCACGGTCGGAAGCGGCCGGCGTTTTCTGCTACCAAACATGTCAATCCATTCCGTCAGTGCAGTAGCAACGAGCCAAATGTCATTTTTCAGCACAATCTCGACCAATGCCTGAAACTACTCGACAAATTGTTCAAAACGAATCAAACGAGCAATCGAATACCGCTTGAGTCATTCTACATCGATAATCTACAATCACATATTGACATCAGGGTTGATTATTTGCAGTGGATATTCCAGCAGGTTTGTAATTAACTTTAGGTGTTCATTATTGGTTTTTAGCTTAGCAAAAAAAACATTCGTGGACTGGAAATCTGCTAGCCTGCGCAACGTGTGGCGCTGTGTCGTGCAAAGCAGTGTGTGTCTGCACGGTTGCATGGGTATAAGTGCAACCTTGAGCCGCAGCCAGACCGCGTTCCCGTATCTCAGTTGGTAGAGCAACTGGCTGTCCAGGCCAGGTGGCTGGGAGGCAGTGGTGTCGTTGGGGGGTCCCCCCCTGGTACGGGGTATGGGAATCGGCCGGGGGTATGGGGTATGGGAAATTTTTCACTTTTGGAACAAGCACCCCTAAGAAATGACTTTTTGACCCGAGAGTACCAAAATTGGCCATTTTTCGTCCAAATGTCAAAAATCGCTTACTACCTCAAGAAAACTCTGTTTTAAGATTTTTAGACCAATTTTGACATTTTTAGAAGATTTTTGAGTCATTTTTTCAAACCCCCACCCTCGGGTATGGGAATTTTTGAGTTTTTGAAAACCCCCCCCCCTGGTATGGGAAATTTTTGATTTTTGGGGGTATGTATGGGAAATTTCCCGAAAATTGGGCTGGGTATGGGAAAATTTCGATTTCTCAACGACACCACTGCTGGGAGGTCGGAGGTTCGAGTCCTTCCGGGAGCATAGGTTTGGTGTGGCGGTTCAGAGTTCACACATTTTCGATTTTTCCAGAAACCCCGATTCTCCTTCTGCGACTATCCGTTCATTTTCGATGCGCAAGTGAAGACCATGTTGCTCAAAACGGATGCGAAGATCCGACAGCAGGTTGGAACTCTATTGTGACTGAAGCAAAACTGAGTGTTTTTTGACATACGTACATAGTACTTGCTGTGACAATGAGATGGTGTTGCATTTGTGGAAATCGTTGATGTTTCGCAAAAGCATGACCCCAGGAGGAGAGCGAGTGATGCAGTGCTGTTGCATCCAGTGTGTTAGTGCCAACAAAAACATTAAAAACACAAGATGATGGTTGATTGCTACGATTACTTGTTGGTCATAAAAAAGGCGGAAAAAAATAAGAACACCAATATATGATAAATCACTACACAAACCAAACTTCCCCCCCCTTTGGGGGTGGTTAATTCAAAAAAAAAATCGACGAGCCCAGCGACATAACGATCTAGCGGTTAAGGAGTACAAGTCGACACACAGTGACGACACCCCCCCCTCGGCACCATTTTTATAACCATTGTGGTCCTGGTTTTGTTATCATTACTTTTCTTCACATTGCCCCCCTCACCCCCCCCCACTAAGCCACCACCATCCACCAGGATAGGACGGCGGGGCACAGGAGATCACCGAAGGGGCCACGCCCCCCAGCCACCCATACCACACACACAACCTATAAGACCTAACCCCAAACCACTAGTGACACCGGTCCCCCCGGCCCCCCCACCGCCCCCGAGTGCACCGTCCTACAACCTAACTACACACGTCACCACCTCGCACACCCACTACCTCTACCCCGCCAACTACCGACCTTCCCCGAGGAAACCCCCACCGTACATACCCACAACACCCACCACCCCACCACCAACGTACATAGGCGCCTGCGGACCAGGCGCAGAACCCACGGCCGACCCTAACCAGGTACAATACCAGATCTCGTGTAACGGTCATGGAACACACATATCCAAAGCAGACCCAGTCCGAGACCAACGAGAGAACAGCGAACGACACCCCGACACAGCCGTTGACCAGCGCGACGACGGCGGTGGGCAAACCGCAAAACGTACGGGTTTGCCATTACCACAGACACCGTATCCCCTAACTCTCGCAATTCGCACGGCCTCCACACTTCAACACCAAAAGCCAGGAGGCAGCCCGTACCAGGTGACAAGCGGCACAACGCCACACACGCCCACACGCTCACACGCACCACCGCTCCACCACCACACCAAGAAAACAAGACACAAAGACCACACAGCACCCCACACAGTACACAACACACAACCCTCCAAACAACCACCGAACCGCAACCATAATGACAGCCACATAGCAGTGAACAAACAGCTCACCGTAGACATGAATAATTAACAAAATTCTTTTCAGCACAAAATTCTTATCGGCCAACCTCAACGAAATCATACCCGGAGAACCATACGAGTCGCGACTCGGTCTCTTCATAGAACATTCCGTATTTCGGATGCAACAATTCGAGGAACAACAACATGAAGAACTCTTTCTTCACGCCGCCAGCGTCGTCCGCCTCTTCGCCCGCGAATTGCACCTGCAAAACTTGGAAGAATGAAGAAATAATCGAACGGGAACTTGCTCATTTCAGTATCAGTTCGAATTTCACAATAGTTCCGCGAATCTCTTGAGATGGCGACTTTATCAAATCAATCTGCTCATCCCGTTAAATCAGCCCAGAATGGCGTTCGTTATCGATCGAATAAATAAAAAGCTACGACTCCGCAAAATTCCATTGTTGATTGATCGACAAAAACTGTTGATGTTTCACGTGCGAATGACTACCTACCTTGTCTCATCAACCTCACTGCTTCATGTACGTAAATCATGAAAAAACCACAAAAAAACGAGAATATAGACTAGACAGCAAACGAAATGACCAACCTTGAGCGGTTTGCCCAGATCCATCGTGGCGCTGGACATCAGCTGTGACACGGTGTCATCGACAATTCTATCCCTGGTCACCGTCAACGTCAGGAATGGATGCACGTTTTCCATGTCCGGCACCCGACCACTGATCATGCCAATCAATGCGGTCAGCTGTGCGTTGTGCGACTGCTCCACACGCACCTACATACATAAGTGGCAAGTTTGAGCGTATTCTGGGAATTTGAACGGTCGGGATTTCCTGGCGAAAGAACGGTAGTTTCACGAAATATGAAATGCGTTTGCGACATGATACATTGTATATACACATTGTTCGACGAAACAATCGCGCCCACTGCCGATGGCAGGACACCCAGAGACACCAGAAAATTATGGTTCGGTCAAATAAGTTTCTGTTTGGTTTGCGCAGCAACGATATCAGAGCAGCGTCGCCACATCTGATTTACCCGGAGTCATTCTTGCGTGAAACATCAGTGACTTGTTGTGGACAAGTGATGTGGGCAATGGGAAACAAAGTCATGATACCAAAAAAGCAAACCACAATGACAAAAAAGGTTCTACGAAAGGGGACGTGTCCGTCATTGAGAAACTTTGTGTAAACTTTCACAGCTAATTCGTTAAATCGCCACGTTAATAGCGACAATTTTTTTTTTGATAAATGAACCCACACAAAAGGGGTAGTAAATTTGGTTTCTGCAGTGATTTATCAAATATTGGTGTTCATATTTTCATCCGCATTTTCTATGACCAACAAGTAATCGTAGCAATCAACCATCATCTTGTGTTTTTAATGTTTTTGTTGGCACTAACACACTGGATGCAACAGCACTGCACATCACTCGCTCTCTCTCTCTGGGGTCATGCTTTTGCGAAACATCAACGATTTCCACAAATGCAACGCCATCTCATTGTCACAGCAAGTACTATGTACGTATGTCAAAAAACACTCAGTTTTGCTTCAGTCACAATAGAGTTCCAACCTGCTGTCGGATCTTCGCATCCGTTTTGAGCAACATGGTCTTCACTTGCGCATCGAAAATGAACGGATAGTCGCAGAAGGAGAATCGGGGTTTCTGGAAAAATCGAAAATGTGTGAACTCTGAACCGCCACACCAAACCTATGCTCCCGGAAGGACTCGAACCTCCGACCTCCCAGCAGTGGTGTCGTTGAGAAATCGAAATTTTCCCATACCCAGCCCAATTTTCGGGAAATTTCCCATACATACCCCCAAAAATCAAAAATTTCCCATACCAGGGGGGGGGGTTTTCCAAAAACTCAAAAATTTCCCATACCCGAGGGTGGGGGTTTTGAAAAAAAATGACTCCAAAAATCTTCTAAAAATGTCAAAATTGGTCTAAAAAGTGCTTAAAACAGAGTTTTCTTGAGGTAGTAAGCGATTTTTGACATTTTTGGACGAAAAATGGCCAATTTTGGTACTTCTCGGGGTCAAAAAGTCATTTCTTAGGGGTGCTTGTTCCAAAAGTGAAAAATTTCCCATACCCCATACCCCCGGCCGATTTCCCATACCCCGTACCAGGGGGGGTAACCCCCCCCCAACGACACCACTGCCTCCCAGCCACCTGGCCTGGACAGCCAGTTGCTCTACCAACTGAGCTACGGGAACGCGGTCCGGCTGCGGCTCAAAGTTGCACTTTTACCCATGCAACCGTGCAGACACACACTGCTTTGCACGCCACAGCGAGCGCTACACGTTGCGCTGGCTGGCAGATTTCCAGTCCACGAATGTTTTTTTGCTAAGCTAAAAACCAATAATGAACACCTAAATTTAATTACAAACCTGCTGGAATATCCACTGCAAATAATCAACCCTGATGTCAATATGCGATTGTAGATTATCGATGTAGAATGACTCCAGCGGTATTCGATTGCTGGTTTGATTCGTTTTAAACAATTTATCGAGTAGTTTCAGGCATTGGTCGAGATTGTGCTGAAAAATGACATTTGGCTCGTTGCTACTGCACTGACGGAATGGATTGACACTGTTTGGTAGCAGAAAACGACGGCCGCTTCCGACCGTGCATACATACAGTGATGTAGTTGGTCCGGGCAAGAAAGCTAGCTAGGTGGAAGGGTCCGGCGCAAGAAAGCCAGCTAGCTAGCCGGGTACCCCGATTTGGGGGTATTGGTCCAGAAGTCAAAAACAGGGGTTTAAAATTTGTCCAAATTATGCCAAAACAAGCCCAGCCATTTTACAGCTTTTATTCGCACTTTCTGAACAGTATTCCTTTTCATACACCATTTTTAGCGCATAATATGCGAAATACCCAAATTTGGCTCGAAAAAATATGCAAATCAAGTCAACAAAAAACCAACGCGCCTGGTCGGTCGATATCGGCTGTTTATCGTCAGTGACCAGTTGTGTTTTATTTTCAATCACGTGACGTACAGCCGACACGTACACGCGCACCAGATGGGCCATGTGGCGCACTTCGAAGTTGCACCACCACGATGCTGCAACAATACCGCAACTGAGCCAGTGGATTTTTCGCGTTTGTTTGATGTCGACCTTTTCACATGTCAACTTGGACGGAAAGCACATTGACGTGCGATGTCGGTCTAGGTCATACTTAAGTGAAACATCAGGCAAAATTACATTTAACTCTTCATGTAAGGGCGTGCCCATGTGCGTAGGCCAGGACCGGCGCTGGTGCCAGAGTCAAGTAAATAAACTACATATATCCGAGGTCCTGGCCCGGCCCATAGGTTTTTTAGACACTTTTTAGGTGCAATTTGCACCTAAAATTTCAGAATTGCACCTAAAAACTGGAGGTTAGGTGCAACTTGCACCTAGATTTTTCACACTTTGTTCATAAAACATAATTCTAGGTGCAAGTTGCACCTAGAATTCGACATATTAGGTGCAAGTTGCACCCAGTCAATTTTGAAAAAAAACTATGCCCGGCCCTATTCTATATGGGCGCACCGACAGGGCCAGGACCGGGGCCGGTGCATAAGTGAGACATTTGTCAGGCCAGGCGACCTCACAGCTACAGGGTTGTCAACAAATCATTGGTTTCGCATTCGCAGCTGTGCGTGTGTGTTCGCGTTGGGTGCGCCGTTGCTTGATATATCAAGGAGCAAATTCACTGCATCGATCAAGCAGACTAAAATAATAAGAAATCAAGTGCAAAACGCACTGAGCACTTTCTGTGCATTCTCGACCAGCGAACACACAGCCTTTGCGAATGGCACCAGTAATGTTTCATAGTTGTCGGATGTGCACGACCCAAAGGCATGGAAATATGGCAGGATGACGTAGACACGCATCGATTCGATGTCGGGCGGTGAGCTTGGCAGATCAGGCACTAATTCGATCACTTGTTGCAACTGCAAGGCCGATGGGTGGGCGGGCGTACTGGTATTTGAAAATGGGCAGGTCGACAAGAGTGCCCATCTCTCAGCATGGACTCAGGATCTGACCAACCAGACTGAATATCTACATCAAACCAGACAGTTGGTCAGAATATATGCCTAAGACCATGCCTCGTGGACACTGGCTCGAGCACTCCCGATTGCGTAAAACTCCGCACATGAAAAGATTGCCCATAGCTCTTCAAACGGCTAGCTAACCGTAAAGCAAGTGTCCCCCTTGATTCTTAGCTTCAACACAGCAGCAAGCCACACAACCACGACTTCATAACTTTCTTTCTTAATCTCTTGACAAAATCAAAAAAAACTAACGGCTTCCTTCAGTTTCGCGTCAGAATCGCTGCGCGATTTCAACGCTTTGAACCCGTCTCTCACTGCGTCCATATCAATTCCGTGATTTTTGCTATTTACGCCGTAATGAGAGTCGCCACTGCAAACGAGGAGAAAAGTAACACAACACGATGAAATTCTGTGGCAAAGATTTCCAACCACCTTTTCAAAAACGACGCATTCACACACGCAATGCTGCTGGTCACAATTATGAGATCACTGGAAGAATAATAATAAGTTTTGATTCTGTCTACAATTTCACACAACACAAAAACTGGGAATGAAAAAAATAAAGAACAAACTTTGCGAGTGATTTTGTTTGTTCACATTTGATGCGATCCAAACTGAGTGACAGCAATGACTTTAGTCGAATCGGAGGACCGGCCACCCACGCATACCCACTCTGCAACAAATATACTGTATTGTGATTGACGGTTGTTCATTAGTTATTCTTATTAGGGATCGGTATCGGGGTGGAGGTGATGCCGAGACCCGATAGTTTATGAAAAAAGCCGATACCCGATACTTCGAAAACAAGCCCCATACCCGACAGCGCCAAAACACCAATAAAAGCATCGCTTTTACAGCAAAACTGAGGTTTTTGGCAAACGTAGCGCGGGACTTTCATTAGTTATACTACACATACTTTTAACCGTGGTGTGGCATATCTAACTTTAGATCAAAAACAGTGAATGTGATCAAACTTGAAAACCACACTCTCCGTTCACACCGTTGATGTTTCACGCGAGAATGACTTTCGAAAAACGCTCAACCTTTCCAGTATCAGGTAGACTTTAACGCAAACAACAAACCAAGAAAAACAATACAAAAACGACCAAATTTCAAATTGACCAAAGTCTACTTAAGAAGAATAACCTGCGCATCGCACAGCTGCACAAACGAGTGATTGCCGCCAGCGAACAGTGCCTGAACCGGCGATTGCACATCGACCAGCGGTTGTGGGGCGGAGGAAGAGTTGAGCGTTGACCCGTGCCCCAATTGGCCGCTGCTGCCGGCGCCCCACGAATAAATGCGACGGTCGCAAACGGCCAGCGTGTGATTGCTGAATTTGTATTTTTTTTAGAAGTGGTGTTATTCGGGATATTGGGCAATAATTGAAAAAAACATAGGTCATTCTCGAGTGAAACATCAGCGACTGCATGCAATCATGCAAAAAGCAACAAACGTTTCGTTTCGTTTCGCTCGATACAATTTTGGCACGATGGAAACAAAAAGAACGATAAACGAGAACGAAAAGCAATTTTGCAAAGTTTATCCAACTCACAATCCACAAGCTACGCGAAACACTTTGCAACCCGAAAACACGGCCAGCTGAGTGGGAACGGGATTGTCCTCGGACCTTGAGTCGCCTTGTTGACCCAAGTTGTTGGCACCGAATATGAATAATCGGCCATCCTGCAAATGCTTCATGACATGTAGTTATTTAGCTGAAGCAAACCCAACTAAGCCTTGGCAGCAGGGTTGTTTCTAAAAAAACTAAAAAATGTAAAAAATTTTTTTGAAACTCAGATTTTGCTTTTTTTCGTATTTTTCCGGATAGATTTTTTTTGGAAAAAACCGTTTTTTCCAAACATTTTTAAGGACACCCGGCCAAAAAACGCCTATTTTGGAGAAAATTTTGTCGGGCAATGACCTGGCCGAAAAAGCAACATAAACTTTTTTGCCCACAACCACAGATATAACATTGGGCAACTAAACACGTTTTTTATTCGGTGGACGCAAGGGCGGATTCCAGGGGGCACAGGGGTCATGCCCCCCCTTTGGTCCATTTGGCCCCTGAAGGGGGCACCGTTTCGGAAGAAAGAAGGACAACTCTGCGTCAAATACACCCATTTTTAATGAAATTTGACTTTTAAGGCGTAATAGGTCCCAAAATTTCGCGCGCACTGCTACATTTTGCATAAAATTTGGTGTAACAAGCGCGAAATTTTAAAGCACCAGACAAAAATGCCTTTTCAAAAATGGAACAAGCACTGCATAAAAATGACTTTTTGGATCTGCCCCCCCCCCCTCTTCGCCGAAGGCTGGATCCGCCACTAAGTGGACGATGCCTCAAAATGCCACTGTCAAATGACTTCTGCGCCTGCGCGTTGTTTTCATGCAGCCGGCAGACTGTGCGTTGCGTTGCTCAAGAGAGTCACAGAAATGTTTCACTGAGACGCAATTACAATTTTCTGGTCTTGTCCTGAACGTGCCTGGTCTGCCCCTCCATTGTCGACGCAAGAAGACGATGGCGACGGACAACAAAAAACTACAACGTGTTTTCGGTAACTGACATCAGAGAGGTCACGTTTATACCTGGACACGTGTCAGATAGCTGTGGGTTTTTTGCAACTGTGTGGGTGTGCGGGTTTTTCAAAATTGTGTGGGTGTGGGACCCCTCTAATTCCGACCCCAACAACTTTCTAGTCAGTTCAGAGCTTTTCAAACCACGGCTGCCAGAAACTCAGAAAAAACTCGGCTGCTCCGGGTTAAAACGGTCTATTCTTACCTGCCCAGTCTCTCATATAAAAACCTCTCATGACTAACTTTGGTCAGCGCACATGTGTGTTGGTTGCCACAGGCCAACTGCACCACACGTTCATAGCGAAGTGGTCGGATGTGTTTCGGATAGTTGCTGTCTGAAATTTAATAGAGACGAAATTGCATGATTAGTTAGTTTTGATTGCGTCGGTCGGCATCTACTCTCTGATAATAATGTAACAGCAATGAGTGGTACTCAGTTTGGGCCTTTTGTCACAGACGGGCGAGGTGTCATGCCTCGTCGGTGCGAATATCTCTGGCCAATTGACCTCCAAAAAGTATATCGAGCAGATCTTATTACTCGAGTAAAACATCACTTGCTGCGCTTGCGCACAAAAGTGCCAGCCAATGAGAGCCTGTGAAGCCAATAAATGCACAAGGTTAAGTGGAAGTTTGGAAGAAGCATAATTACAAGGCCGGGTGTGGAGTTCACGGACATGAAAATAAATACAAAACAGGATGCGAAAGTTACGGGAATGAAAAATAAATACAAGACCAGGACATGAAAGGGTGAGAAGGTGGACGAAAATACGGACAGACAGACACAGACAACATGCAATCAGTACGCAGGCAGAGCCACAACAATGTATAATTGTGCGCTACCCGACGGTGCGGAATACTGTGACATAAATCTGAAAGCAGTCCGTTAAATTTTCGATCGTTGTGTCCGCAGCGCATCTTTTTCCGCTGTGGCCAGCCGCTCAGGAGGACATTCGCCCCTACCCACATTGTCCTTGCAGGCCAATAGTCCAATGTGGTGCCACTCGGGGGTTCCGGCTTGCACATGGTTCCATTTGTTGGGAAATGTTGGTTGACGTCGTCGACCGGCGATGCGATTGATCACGGCGGCATCGGCGTTGATAGCGAGCACCACGGAGAGGTGACGCAGAGCCCGCCAAATTGCAGGATTTGCATGAACAAAAAAATTACTAAAAAAGCAACATGACGTAGTCGTGACCGTGAGAAGAAGCCGCAAGTTTGCAAGATTGCTGATGTGTCACGCGCGGATGACTCGGCTTCAAATAAATTGTTTTATAAAATTTGAAAAAAAATATACAAATATTTTCGATCCCAAGAAACATGTCCTCACAGGCCAAAAAAATAAATCCTCAACAACAAAAATCAAAACGTGCAAACGCCAACCGATTTTATCGCCCGTGCCCAGCTGGCCGTGTTCGTTACACCCAAACGTGTAGACAGCGCCGGATATTGACAGCACACACGAGTGGAATCCGCCCGCAGATACGGCTGACACAGGCAGTGTTGACAAAGAGGCGATACGCTGAGGTGAGGGCTCTTGCGATGTGCTCCGGCCCAGGCCCAGTTGGCCGAAGTCGTTGCGACCCCAGCTGAATAGCACGCCGTCTGGAAGGACTTGGTTTTCTTAATCGTGTTGAATGTTGCATGGAGTGCAAGTGCACTTTGATTTTCGGCAACAGTCACAGTTGTCTCCATTTCAAAGAAAAAACTTCGAAATCGAATGAATAAGAATAAAAATAAGAACCCGCCCACCCCCCCCCCCCCCAACCCCGGGCCGGGTTTAGTTCGCGCACCAGTGATGTTTCACTTGAGCAATAAGACCTGCTCAAGGTCCTTTTTGGAGGTCAATTGGCCAGAGGTGTTCGCACCGACGAGACCTGTCACCTCGCCCGTCTGTGAAAACAGGCCGAAACGGGCAAAGCTCATTGCTGTTACATTATTATCAAATCAGCTGAAGCTGAGCTGATCAGGCGTGAAAGAAATAAGCGCCACACAATATTTCCGCAAAATCTGAACAAATATCACCATAAATTCACTGCATTGACACGCCCAATCCCTGACCTTGTGTCAACGCGAGTGCATGATGTCTGCCGGCGCAGACCTGCACAATCTCTAGCAAGTTCATGTACACCGGTTCGCTGCATTGTTCGGCATGGCCGAGCCCGAGCTGTCCGTAATCATTCGCGCCCCATACCATGATTCGTTGATGTTTCGTCACGACGACGTTGAAATGCGAACCGCAACTGATCTGACACGCTCGGCCGACCAGGTGACGCACCGCGCCTGTGAAATACGGGGAAACTTCATTGTTCCCGTTTTGAAATGACTGAGCAGTTTCAGCAATGAAATAGCAAGCATGAGCAATACTTTAACGCGATTGGCTATTTCTTCGGTCCGCACTTTCGAGGTTTCAGTGTTTTGAGGCTGTTTATTGTTCAAGTTCAAGTTCGAGTTTTTTATTGCAGCAGAAGCAACATGGTAACGTCAACAACACGCATAAGCTGGACAGTAACGACGAAACCATATATAATTACAAGTGTTTAGAGGCCCAGTGGATAGCTACGGATCGAGAGGTGTAGATAATGATAATTTTTGTCCAAAAAGGGGCAAGCAGTCAAATTATCCACATAAAAAAAGACTTTTTCATGACCGCCTCGCCGGACCAGGAACTACACTGATAGAGAAGGAAGGATACAAAGAGGCTCAAAACAAAAAATTGAAGGAACCGACCTGGTCTGCTCAAGTCCTCGTCATTTCGGCCCAACTGTCCCAATTCGTTGTTTCCATAGGACACCACGGATCCGTCGGTTGATTTGAACAAGACATGATGCAATCCGCACGCGATTTCGGCCACTAAATCGGGCGAATCGAGCAGCGAAAATCGTTCGGGCTTCGAAATCGGACCCAGACTTCGTCGGCTGAATGACCGGTTTCGGGGAACACTGCGCCGAACGACAGAACCTGAATCGTAACAAACAAAGCGAAAATATTAGCCATTTTTTTAGAAATTATTCTGTAGTTCACCAACGCATAGCAGTAGCAGAAAGTTTTGACAACATTCAAAAAACCCACCTCGTGCCGGAACAAGTGGGTACAAGCGATGTTGGCGATCTTACAGCGTCAGTTTCCACGCTCGCCGATTCGTCAGTTGCCATTTTAATAGTATAATAAATTTATGTGCAAGCGCTATATTATTTTTTTGGCCCAAGTGCAACTTGCTTTCAATCAATTCAGTCTATACTTGCGGGCTGGAAAAAAACCGGTTTTTTTTTGGAAAAAAACCCAAAAAAAAACCATTTTTCCAGAGGCCCGGAAAAATACGTTTTTATTTTCGGAAATTTTTCAAGTGGCAACTTTGGGAAAAAACCGTTTTTTCCAAAAATTTCCGAAATATTTTCAAAAGGTTGCGAAAGGATGTTGTCAAAACCAATGTAAATCGGTGCTAAACAGTTCAAAATGAGCACTTTTTAATCTCCAGGTGCATTTTTAGCCTGTTTCAGGCCATTTCCAGACCGAAAAATTTTCTCCAGAAATAGGCGTTTTTGGACCATCAGTATTGCTAAGTACTGGAAAAATATTTAAAAAAAAACAGGTT
>JASAMV010007353.1:0-19283 GCA_030248065.1 Rhynchonema sp. JSB1_4
CCCCAAAAATAGCGCCCCCCCAAAAAAAAATACAGCCCCCCCCCCAGTGTAGTTCCTGGTCCGGAGGGGGAGAGCGGACCCTCCGTTTTTTCGGATGGGGAGATGGTGTACCCCCGAGGGGGAGAAGACCCAAATTCGGGAAAAAGTTGCTTTTTGAGATTGAAAATTTGACCTGTTTTTGCCCCTTTTTGGAAAAAATTCTTCATAGAAAGGGCATTTTGGCGACTTTTGAGAACATTGACCTAAAATCACACATTTTTGGTACAAAAATTCCCCATTTAGGCCTAAAAATGCCTTTTAGGCAAAAATTGGGGAGATAGTGTACCCGGAGGGGGGAGGGGGATAGTGTACCACCTGAGGGGGAGATAGCGTACCGAGGGGCTCGGATCACACCCCCCCCCCCCCAGGAACTACACTGCCCCCCCCCCCCCCAAAAAGGGTTCAGTGAAAAAATAGAGCCCCCCCAAAAATACAGCCCCCCTAAAAGGGTTCAGTGAAAAGAATAGAGCCCCCCAAAAATACAGACCCCCCCCCAACATGGAATTGTCACCGTAGGCTCCTGACCATATTTGTATTTTCAGCCACTTACAATTTGCACATTTGTGCCACGACCGCTTCAACCAATTCAATTGTTTGCCGCCTGCGCAACATGGACCCAGCTTTATTGCGGCGTTCGCCGCACAAAAAGGTTGGTTTTGCTAAAAAAAAACCAAGGGTTCAAGAGTGTTTTTTCGCTGTAATCGCATTCCTATTATGTGTGAACGAACAACAAACGTGCAAAAATGTGCCTGTGTACCACTATCAAGCCTTAAGACACTACTGTATATGGGATTTTACTTAGGGGTTGGGGCTCTAAATAGGGGGCCCTATTAATTCACTGACCCCTTTTTGGGGTTAGTGCAAAAATACGGCCCCCTTGTACATTAGGTTTTACGGTAAGTGCTCAGTACTCAAGTTAGTAAGTGTCACCGTCACTGCAGGTGAAACAACTCCGGAGGCAGCGGCCGATGCAGAGATGAAAAAAACCCTGGCTGAAATGCAGGATCTGTTGCGTCAGTGGAAGGCGTGCGAGGCAAAGGCGAAGGCGAAGGCGAACGCTGAGAAATCAGGGCCGGTGCCAGACACGCGCGACACAGGTATAGAACGGCGGCTGTTTTGCTTTTTCCGGCGTTTTTATTTGATTTGAAATTTATTTGAAATTTATTTTGATTTATTTGAAATCGATTTGTCATACAGCCCCGCCCACAAAATAATGGGGCCAGTGAATTAATAGACAGGGCCCCCCTGGGGTCCCCCGGGGCTGAGCCCCCCATTATGGAGCCCCAAAGAGGGGGTGAAAATTGCAGTGAAAAAAGCGGATAAAAAACATTGTAATTTTCAGAAAGCCGAAACCGAGAGGCTGGCACGTTTCTGGGCGACGTGTCATCCCTGCAGGATATCGAAAACGTCGACGCCGACTTCAGTTTCGAACCGGACTCCGACGATAACCGTCCATCAGCACCGCGATACCTACAGTTCGTTATAGGATTTATTGTCCGTACGTTTTAGCAACGATAGCGTTGAAAGAATGACCATTTTCTGAAGTGCCGTTGTTGCACATACCTTCCTTTGTGGTGATCAAGTAGCGTTGTTCGTTCCCGTCGGCCTCTAATATTAGGCCGTGTTGCTGGCGTATCTGCGTTAGCGCACTCACGTCGGGTGCTCGCGGTCTGCCGCCCGGTCGTTTGCCCAATTTGAGATGGTGTTTGTTAGCGAGCGTTCCGATTTCCCTCTGCAAGGTCAGAAAAAAATATATTGTGTTTCGCGCATATTTTTATACACAACGTATATAGTGTCTTACGGGGCTTTTCGTGTACGAATCTATCAATTGCACGTTGTCTTGGCTGATGTGATTGGTGCCTGACTGTTTCGTTGCCTCCAAATGTCCTCGGACAATTGTTGAAGTGACACTTCGCTCCTTGGTGCATTCAGCGAACGCGGCAATGGCGCTGGTGGATGTCGCAGTGCCCGCGTGGTTCGTTAGTAGCTGTTGGCATGTCCTGTCCACTTCTTTGACGTCTTTCGTCTGCACTGTTGTGGCTGCAAGTGGAATTTAGAGGCTCTGTTTTCATAGTAGGGATATGATGATCTTAACCATAGTAGCATTATACTAGACAGGGCCCGTGCGTCCTGCTCGGCCTAAAACCCGAATACCAATGTGAGCGCTAGCCGAATTTTTGTACCTTACAATACCGCACACAGTACGTTTACGGTTCTAAACCAGTTTCGGGCGCACGAACGAATAACCGTTGGAAAATTCATCGTCAGTTTCCACATTTCGATATGCGAATGTTTTCAGAGCCAACGCCGGACCATCGATGCTGCGCAGCAGACGGTTGATGTCAGGCTCCCATCCATCCGTCCACGGTTCGCCCATGACGTGCAACCTTTGTGGGTCTTGCACATTTGGGTAAGGCATATACTTGCGTATTTTTCCGCAAAATATATTTTTGGAAAAAAACGGGTTTTTTCCGAAAAAAACCGTTTTTTTCCAAATATTTTTCCAGTACTTAAGGATACCCACGGTCCAAAAACGCCTATTTTGGAGAAAATTTTGTCGGGAAATGGCCTGAAACATGCTAAAAATGCACTTGGAGATTAAAAAGTGCTCATTTTGGACTGTTTAGCACCGATTTACATTAGTTTTGACAACATCCTTTCGTAACCCGTGAAAATATTTCGGAAATTTTTGGAAAAAAAACCGTTTTTTTCCAAAAGTTGCCACTTGGAAAAATTTCCGGAAAAATAAAAACGTATTTTTCCGGGCCTCGGAAAAAAACGGTTTTTTTTAGGTTTTTTTTCCGGAAAAACGGTTTTTTTCCGGCCCGCAAGTATAGTAAGGTAACGGTGCAAATCACCCCCTCACTTACGTAACGGCTTGCAACTGCGGCGCCAACATTGAAATGAGACGAGAAACTGAGTCGGAGTTGATGGCCAGCTCAATCGCAGTCAGGCGCATTGGGAGAAGCGTGTATAACACTTGGTCCATAAGCCGCAGCGATGCGCGAGATTTGCTGTGAATCTCCTTCACTTTCATGAAGTGGGCTTCGTTCTTGATCACATCCAGGCCGGCATCGCCATCTGCATGCAAACAATGTGTTTGGAGCATTGTTGTTTAACGAGAATGGATTGCACAACAAGGAGAAATTCATTTTTGAAACCTGTGTCAAACGTCATCGATATTTCACTCAACTTGGCGGCCGAGTCAAAAAAATGTGCCACCCGCTCAGTTGACGGTTGGGAGAAACAGCAGCCTGGAGGGTGTGAAGCTACACATTTATTCACGCCACATAAACCTCCCCATGTACTAACATGTGATCCGCAGCTCGGCGCGAGTCGCCAGAACTTCAGCGTCAGACCATGCGCGGATAGCCGTGTCGCCGAGCGGTGAGCGCAGAACCTCATTGTCACACACAACGATCGTGGTCGCATTCCTGCACGCGCGCAAGAATCGTGCTGCCAACTGGTAGAATTGCGTGTGATCCCGTACATCAGATGGTTTTGCGTCCGTGACGGTTAACTGCAGGACGGAGTCCGGTTCGAAACTGAAGTCGGCGTCGACGTTTTCGATATCCTGCAGGCATGACACGTCGCCCAGAAACGTGCCAGCCTCTCGGTTTCGGCTTTCTGAAAATTACAATGTTTTTTATCCGCTTTTTTCACTGCAATTTTCACCCCCTTTTGGGGCTCCATAATGGGGGGCCCTGTCTATTAATTCACTGGCCCCATTTTGTGGGCGGGGCTGTATGACAAATCGATTTCAAATAAATCAAAATAAATTTCAAATAAATTTCAAATCAAATAAAAACGCCGGAAAAAGCAAAACAGCCGCCGTTCTATACCTGTGTCGCGCGTGTCTGGCACCGGCCCTGATTTCTCAGCGTTCGCCTTCGCCTTCGCCTTTGCCTCGCACGCCTTCCACTGACGCAACAGATCCTGCATTTCAGCCAGGGTTTTTTTCATCTCTGCATCGGCCGCTGCCTCCGGAGTTGTTTCACCTGCAGTGACGGTGACACTTACTAACTTGAGTACTGAGCACTTACCGTAAAACCTAATGTACAAGGGGGCCGTATTTTTGCACTAACCCCAAAAAGGGGTCAGTGAATTAATAGGGCCCCCTATTTAGAGCCCCAACCCCTAAGTAAAATCCCATATACAGTAGTGTCTTAAGGCTTGATAGTGGTGCACAGGCACATTTTTGCACGTTTGTTGTTCGTTCACACATAATAGGAATGCGATTACAAGCGAAAAAACACTCTTAGAACCCTTGGTTTTTTTTTAGCAAAACCAACCTTTTTGTGCGGCGAACGCCGCAATCAAAGCTGGGTCCATGTTGCGCAGACGGCAAACAATTGAATTGGTTGAAGCGGTCGTGGCACAAATGTGCAAATTGTAAGTGGCTGAAAATACAAATATGGTCAGGAGCCTACGGTGACAATTCCATGTTGGGGGGGGCTGTATTTTTTGGGGGCTCTATTATTTCACTGAACCCTTTTAGGGGGGCTGTATTTTTGGGGGCTCTATTTTTTCACTGAACCCTTTTAGGGGGGGGGGGCAGTGTAGTTCCTGGGGGGAGGGGGGTCCCCCCCCCCCTCGGGTACGCTATCTCCCCCTCAGGTGGTACACTATCCCCCTATCTCCCCCTCCGGGTACACTATCTCCCCCAATTTTTGCCTAAAATAGGCATTTTTAGGCCTAAAATGGGCATTTTTGTACCAAAAATGTGTGATTTTTAGGTCAATGTTCTCAAAAGTCGCCAAAATGCCCTTTTTATGAAGAATTTTTTCCAAAAAGGGGCAAAAATAGGTCAAATTTTCTACCCCAAAAAGTGACTTTTTCCCGAATTTGGGTCTTCCCCCCCCCGTCCCCCCCCTCGGGGGTACACTATCTCCCCCTCCGAAAAAAACGGAGGGTCCGCTATCTCCCCCTCCGGACCAGGAACTACACTGGGGGGGCTGTATTTTTTTGGGGGGCCTATTTTTGGGGGGCTCTATTTTAGGGAATACGGTAGTGTACCTTGGTTGGGGAACCCTAATAAACCCCACCCCAACCTTCACCGACAGATTAGTGGTATGGTAGGACTGTGTTGTTGTGTCAAACGTTGTTTAAGCTTGCGTACAGACAGACACAGCTTTTTAAGCATATCACGCTGTTAAAGGTAGAAAATACCGAAAACAAGCCATTTTTAAGGGCATTATTAATAATGATTTTTTTCGTCGGGGGGACAATGAAAAATAAAACCCCCCAAATTATTCCCCCCCCCAATAATTTAACCCCCCCAAAATGACCCCAGTGAAAAAATAGACCCCCCGGGTTCTATTTCCGACAATACGGTAGAACCCCCCTAATAGAGCCCCCAATACTGATCACGTACTTGCTGAATCCGTAAGAAATCTTAGTATTTTTGACAAAAAAACCCCCCACTTTTCCAGTAAAATAAGTCACTTCAGTTTTCAGTAAAATAAGTCACTTCAGAAGCTTCGGGCCGGGGTGCCCGGCCCGAGCCAAAAGACCAAAATCGCGGCCCGGCCCGATTGCGACCTCTGATGCCTAAGACAAAACCAGAAAGAAAATTGAAACCGCATGTCGGCGTCAGAGGTCGCAATCGGGCCGGCCCGACCTCCGCCCGGCCCGGCCCGGCCCGGACCGGCTGTACTGTACCTAGCGGGATCCCACCCCCCTGCAACATCGTTGTTTTCGTTAAATTCTGAGCCAAAATTTCGAGCCGGGCCGGATGTTTGGGCTTTGGGCATTTTTTGACCGAAAAATGGGCATTTGGGGGTAAAAATCGGGGCGGGTAGGGTACCAGGGCGGGGCGGGTAGGGGGGTAGCGTACCAGGCCGGGGCGGGTAGGGTACCGTTGGGGGGGGACCCCCACCCCCCAGGTACCCTGGGGGGGGACCCCCTGGTACCTTTGGGGGGACCCCCCCCAGCCACAGCAGTGCCCCCGGAATAGAGCCCCCCCGTAATAGAAGGCCCCCCCCCAAATTGGGTCACTGAATTAATAGAGCACCCTTCTATTTAGGTTTTTACGGTAAGCCTAAGACAAAACCAGAAAGAAAATTGGACGTGCATGTCGGCGTCAGAGGTCGCAATCGGGCCGGCCCGGACGGGCTGCACTGTACCTAGGGGGACCCCCCCCCCACCACCTGCAACACCGTTGCTTTCAACCAAAAAAATGTGCTGAAAAAAATCGCAAAAATTATGGGAAAAATTCGGTTAAAGTATGAGCCAAAAAATTCGGGCCGGACCGGATGTTTGGGGGTTCGGGCCGGGCCGGGTCGGGCCGGGCCGGGTCGGGCCGGGCCGGCCAAAACCGGGCCCGATTGCGACCTCTGGCCGGCGTACACACTAACGCATCGGAAACAAAATTTGAAAAAAAAATTTTTTTTATTCTCTTTCTTTCATTTTTGAGTTGCCGGTCGGTCTCCGACAAGAAGTTACGCAATGATACAAATGACCAAACAGTATATCGCACCTCTTTATTCAGGCCGGGGAGGAGTGCTGGCCCAACGCATCAGACGTCTGACCACGCCCAACAGTCGAACCAGAGCATCGAAGCCCTCGATGACGGCTTGAACAGCATGAGCCTAAAAACAAGCAGCAGCGAGATGAAAATGCGAGACGAGATTGGATCAGAAATGATGTAATCTGCCGCGGCCACGTGGGCAATGAACAAACCGCGTCAAAAACGGCAATGACGAGGTCAATGATCAACATCAGTAGTTTGAATACGATAATTTTTTCGCGAGTAGATGGGTCAAAGATGACAAAACGTAAATAAAGAGCAAAAACTGAACGGGTGTCAGTGTTCCTAAAAGCAGTTTGTTCACCTTTGTGCATTAGCACCGTTTGTTTCGTCAAGCAATGACACTGTAGTATCGGTTTCAGCACACAACAGGCATGCGCAGCCATTACGCTCCAGTGCCCTAATACATCCTGTAAAAGGCGTGTGAAATATTGAACCATTTTGGTCGTCCAGTTCAAATCCACAGAAGAAATTCAACTGTTTGCAGCAAGAAAACCTGTCTGCTGCGCACATGACTCATACAACGGTGCGCTGCATGGGTCCCCAAGGACGAAGATTTCACAACTCGAAATGCACAACAATTGATTTTGTCACGTTCACAGACCAACGTACAAAAATGTGTACCTCTAACGAACTGTTACGCTTTTGCATATGTAAATGCGCTAATGTGTACTAACAAGTAATTGGGAGCCGTGAAACATCAGTTTTGCAACAACCGTTACCATTGCATCACAATTTGACGCCGCCTATCCTTAAGCGTGGTGCATTACTTATTGGACACATTTCTCGCCCCTTCGCCCCTAATTTTTTTCGCCCCTTCTCGCCCCTCTCGCCCGTCTCGCCCGTCGGGAAGATCGGCCGTTTAGGACGGTGTAGCTATGAGTCGGACTGTTTGCATGTGTCTGCGCGTGTTTTCATTTCGCTGGAACATTGTTAATCCGTGGGCTTACTCTCCTTTTTTTCCCTTTTCGCCCCAACTCTCACTCTTAAAACTAAAAAAAACACAACAAAAACAAAAAAATCTAATCAAAAAAACAAAAAAAATACACAATTACATTCGTATGGTATATTGTATATAACGTGAACGTCACTCGCTCGACACCGGAGAACAAAAAACAAAAAAAATTTTAACCTTTTAACCGTACCAAAATCCCCCCATCGCACCCCCTCCTCCCCTCTCCCCCCCCACTCCCCAAACTCTCCTCACCCCCCCCCACGCACAAAACGAAAAGCGAAAAACAAAACTTTTTCACCACCCCCCCCAACCCCCCCCCCCCCCCACACACCCCCTAAAACATTTTTTCTACCCACCCCTTGCCCAAACCCCCGGTTTAACAGTTGTTTTTGCCTCTCCCCTCTCCCCCTTTCTCCTCCCTCCTCTTTCGGCCGCCTCCCCCCTCACCCCCCACCGATCCTCCCCCCCCGCCCCACCCCTCCCCCCTTTTTCCCCCCTGACGAGCGCTGGCGCCTCGGTCTGTTTGCGAATGCAGGGCGAAACAGACCAACATATTCGCATTGCGTGTGCTAAGCGGTTTTGTCAGATTAATAACAAAATTTGAGTCGTTTGTAATTTGGCGTCACATTTGTGCAGGAAATGTGTAATACATGACGTACATACATTTCGTTGAAAAAAAAAACCGTTTTTTTCGATACATTTCTGGTACGTACAAGGTATAGTCCGGTCGAAAAAACTAAGATGTTTAAGGTGCACAATATATGAACATGACACAAAAGGTTGCACCAAGAATTTCGATCTGAACATCGAGCAGCCCAAAGTTAACCCGAACCGAAAAACACATCGGTTTTCCATTACATTCTTTTGGGAAATAAAAATAAAAAACCGATAAAGAACGCCCTTTGAAAAAATACATGGAAAAGTATTCGGGCCTAGAAAAAAACTTTTTTTCGGAATCTTTTCCGTGTCAAAAAATGGTATTTTCCATCCGCCAGTTCAAATAAGTAGCTGTGTTTGGCAGGTCTTCCTTCCCGTTGCAATACAACACAGCGAAACTCATCAGAGCCTTTTGGTGCTTTGGTGCAATGCTACTACGATAGCTGATTCTGGGAACCTTCTATTATAACCTCATAATGCTCTTCATCCCGTCGTATGGCAATGTTCAAGCATTCCCTAAGCACAATAGCTCCCTTGGTCTCCTCTCATGCTTCATTTTAATCCGTGCTCTGCTTGCATCAGACTGAAACCAATAGCATCAAAGAGCGACAAACATAATTTAGCGAAAATGCGTCTTCCAACCAGCCTCGAGCCCGTTTCGCACATTTATGACCCGAGTTAGGATGACTGATTTCACGTCATTTGGAGCATTTTCGCCTGTCTAGTGTTGGGAATTTGCCATTTGGATTCCACATTTGTGTCGTCTGACCTACGCGAACCCGAAAAGCGGGGTAGGAACCGGAACAGAGAACTGATACCTGCAGAATCGTAGGTGACCAGTGATCGTAGCCGGGCGCAGAACGGAACAAATGGCGCAAATACACCAGCTGTGCGTGTAGCACTATGGGCAGCGCATTTTCATTCCATGACAGCGCTCTTTAGAGGCGAATTTTGCCGTTTTGTATATTAGCAGCCAAACGGAATATTTTACAATCCGACTGTTGATAGTCAAAACATAACTGTTTGGTTTGAGAATTTGTGCTCTGAGCAAGACTGGATATTTTCGGTAAGCATATGGGTTTGGCACAATTTGTATACCCCACATGGCATGCGCGTGCGTTTTGATTGCACTTCTTGCCCGCCACACTGTGACCAGGGTTGGGCAAAAAAAACGACGGCGTTTTTTCTTAAAAAAACGACGATTTTAAAAAAAAAACGCCTGGGTCGTTTTTCGTTTCTTTTAAATCCTGAATTTCCTTGATTTTCCCTAATTTTTCAGGGAAAGTGCCCTGATTATCAAGGAAAATCAATTTTTTGTCCCATTTTTTTCAAAAAATTTTCGAGCAATTTTTACTTTGTCGAGATACGTCGACATACGGAGTTTGACTTTCAGTGATGACCCCGGCCAAAGTTGGTCCCACGATGCGGATCTGATATGGGATCTTAGCAACTGGCTAGAAAAGGGTTGAAACCTGTTTATTTTGCCTCAGAACACATAGAATGACTTCATTTAACCACGTTTTCTTCCCAACATGAGCGTTTTCCAATTTTTTTGGGGGCATATTTTGGTCATCTGGGCGTTTTAAAAAAACGTTTTTTTTAAAAAACGTTTTAAAAAAACGATTTTTTGAAAAAAAAACGTTTTTTGCCCAACCCTGACTGTGACATGTCGTATGTGCCAACAACTCAAATCTCTTGAGCAGCTTGTATCCGCGTCTTATCTCTGAGTTCCTGATAGGCTCACTCGGTCAGGCGCAGTGCCTGCGCGGAAAACTCAATCCAAAAAGTGATTTTCTTGTCACATACAATGTGTATACATGTTTTGATTACGCGTATGCGTCGTTTCTCGACAAGTTTCCTGCCCTCTATTCCATATTTTTGAGACAGTTACATAAGGTCAAAAAGCGTCGTTTCGACTGGCGAAAACGGATGTTGCTGTTATGCTTTTTGAGCAGTTCATTACGACCCTACAAGCATACGGACTCTTGGCAGCCGATGTAAGTTGCTTTTATGAAATCCTTTTCATTTGTTTTCGCCAGTTTCGGTGTGTCAACGAGCTTTGTTTTTATTCGACACGTAATGCTACATTTGAGCAGCTGTTATTATTGTTTGTTCATTCTACAACGTGTGAGAAAGGTTCTCAATAATATGTTATCTGGATAGACTTGTAGCAAGATAATGTGGAGAGCGGCGGTAAGCACGTTTTGATGTTGTATCATTTACAGCGGCGGTGTAAATCACACGACGACAACTTAGGGAACTTTGAGATCAGTTTTCATATCCACTAAGAACACCAGAACTTGATTAAGATCTTGTCTCGTTGCCTGACTTTTGCTTCCCCACACTAGATTGATGTGTTTGCCGTTTTCTGTCGAGTGGTATATCATGGATTCCCTGCTGAAACAGGTAAGGCATGTAGTTCACCCCGCGCTTGATGCGTCAAAAGTAGGCTAATGGTTTTGCCGTCAAATCATCTCGTCAAAGAAAGTCGTCGAACACATGAGCCCCAAACGAGCGCGAAAACTAATACATGTGTTCGACGACTTTATTTTACGAGATGATTTGACCATATTATGATAAGCCCAAAAGTAAAATGTCGTGCCACGTAGCCGTTGGATCAAGAAAGAAAGACAGACACTAATAAACTTCACCCAAACAGCATCGTCTTAATGTGCATAATCTGTTAATTCTGCCCTGTTGTAAACAAGCGAACCAGAGAATGTTTACTTTGCCTTCACACCACAAGGTAACCTAAATATATTGGCTATTGGGAGTAGTGATTTGGAATTATGGAAGGGGTAATGCGCTTGTATACTCATGATCACGTTGTGCTTCGTCTGCGCACCATGCACGTTTTACCCTCAGGTAAATATCACGTACAACCAAGATGAACAGTGGCCGAAATCGTGCCCCCATCATAAACTGACACGCCACCTAGATTTTTTGGGCAGCAGGGTCGCCTGCTTCGCCAAGGTCGGTCAGTCTTTTCCCATTTGACCTTGCCTTGCAATATCAAGCAAAGCAGCGGCCAAATTAACGTGTGAGAGAGCTCTCATGATGACTTTACAGAGCGGGAGCGCTTCCCGCCAGGACAGTGTGTGCGTATACGTTGGCTAGGTTACGCACAGCAGCGCTCCTATGCGAGCGCCCCTCTTCGCATGAAGCACAATGTTCAACACAGGGCAGAGGTGTTCTGTATAGCGTAGCGTACTATGTATACCTAGTGTCGCAGTGTATACCTTTCCATCTGAAGTCTTACCTAAACCTTGTCTGTGTATGTATATTGCGCGTGTGGTTGTGCCTAGTTCAGTGGTTTACGTTTGACGTATAAATGGTGTACCAGACTCTAACACAAACGCTAACTCGTCTCTGAGGCACAACTGCAGAACACAAACCCGGGAAAATCTATTATATTTTCCAGTACCCCCCGCCTATTTCAATTTCAGCTTGTAATGTTTCGCAGGAAGGTTGAATCAGATGTGTGCATCATAACGTGGCAAAGCTAGTCACCCTATACGTGTTTGTTTGAGTAAAAACCCTATTTTTGACACCACATGTAGCGTCACTTTCATAGCGCTAAAAAATGTTACTTTTACGACCGACCACACGCGTGTTGGCAGAATATTTTTCTGTTGCACGGTCACAGACAAACTGTTAGATATTGTCAAGCTCCATGATTGGGTTTGGATGCAAAAACCAGACTCTCAATTTGGTTGGATATTCACGTTATTTTCTCAAGCTGAAACATGTGCCACGCACTGCTACGGTCATAGAGGGCCAATACTTGTAGTGCAAAGAGCAAATATTATGCTGATTAAACGCCAGGATTTTATTCCTGTTTGGTTAGGTATTTACATTAGAGCTTTGTTTTTTTCGGTCTTACTGTGAGAATTTTCTTTGACCAAAGGCCAAAGTTCTTACCACTTTCTAACTAAATCGTACTTTTGATTATAAAGCGATAATAACATGTTATAATGTATCTCGTTTATTGCTGACAGCCGTAAAACTTATTGGATTATATCATTCCGACGGATTTTCAGGCCTACTATATGGTTTCAAACACATTATTTTGCATAAACAGGGAGTGATCATGATGGACCTTCATAATATGGCAGCCTTCCTAATTTTGTTGTAAAAATAATACTGCAGCTGAATTTATTCAGCGCGATGCCCCACCAGCACTTTGGTACTGGTTTTGTCAAGGCCGGTAGTTTTACACACCTACATGTACTTCCATAGATGTGGAAACTGCTCGGCTGGTTTTCCTGCGCATGTTGTTACTTGTTTCACGCATTTTTCACGGCTTCGGTGCGCGCAACTGTTGTGTCTAACATTTAGGTGTGATTCCAAACACTTCGTTCAAATGGTCTCTTAAGTGCAGTTGCTGTAACTGATGCCGCTCACAGGCAGCTGTTTTGCTACATGTGAAGACGCATATCAGTCACTAAAACGATAGTTTTCATGCTGCTTAAAAATACCGCCCATTGAAGTATCACTATTATTTCGTGAATGAAACCGCTGCTTCTCTCCGCAATTACCGGGAAAATGTTTCCGTCGTAACAAGATTTTTAAATATCGTCTTGTGCACCGAAATTTTTAAGTGTCGGTCTCTCAGAGCAGTTTATGATTAATTGCTTACGACGACTCGCATTAATGTTGTACATGCCTACTTTTGACTACAGCGAAAATGACCTGTACGAAGGCACTTACGTCTCAACTGCCCTTGCACCAGTGAAAGCAACGGTGTGTGCTCATGAGGTGGTACTAAACATTTATCGCCTCTATATTTGTGTCAATTTAAAAAAATGATGTTTTGGAAAGCTTTTAAAAATCATAAAATTGTTTTTGTATTCCAGAACGGTCTCGCGTCGCCCGGGTACTACCACAATCGCACAGACGGCTTCGCGTCATTGACCATGTCGAAATGCACGTACAATTGTTCGTGTGGACTTATCCTCCCGTTGACGGACGAGTCCAACTGGGACACGGGCACGCGTGCGTTACTGTATCTCGCCGGATTACTGTATTCGTTCCTGGGCATCGCCATCGCTGCCGACGTGTTTATGTGCGCCATTGAACGAATTACAAGCACGACAAGAAAGGTTCGGGTTATTTTTTGTTGATGAAAAATAAACTTCTTTGACCATGGCAGTCTGCCCTCTTTATTGTGACACGATCGGGATATCCTTCATTTTCTATCACTATGATCAGCATCACTACAGGTGATCAAAGTTCAAAGTGGGGATCGAAATTTTGTTCAAAAACATTTACTGTGGAGCGTATACTAGGTACCTGCAGTACCTGTAAACGTTGAATCACGCGCCAAAAATAGCAAAAATTATTTTTTCTCAGATTTTCAGGTCCGCGTACATCCGGTGAGCATCGAAATGGCAGACGATGTTTCAGATATGGGCACTTATCGCGAGGTCCGTGTCTGGAATCCGACCGTCGCCAATTTGACACTGATGGCTTTGGGCAGCAGCGCGCCCGAAATTCTGCTCGCCTGTATCGAGATCATCGGAAACAATTTCACCGCCGGCGACCTTGGCCCCGGCACGATCGTTGGTGAGCGCGAAGCATTGTCGTATTTTTCAGATATTTTATTTTCGGGTCATCATGACACGGCCGCCAGGTGCATCTGCATTGCCGATGACCTGGTGCACCGCCAACTCTGCCAAAAATCCAATAATAAGCAAAACAAATGATTGTGTTAACGCATAATTCTGCGAAACCACAACTGAGGCAGCAGCAGTTTGTTAGCGATGTGTTGCACAAAGAACAATCCATGCGGGATGTTTCAAAAACGAAGATTCACACGAAAATGCTCAGGTTCGGCTGCGTTCAACCTTCTCTGCATCAGCGGCATCTGTGTGGCCAGCATTCCAGCGGGCGAGAGTCGGCGAATCCAGGAAATCGGCGTCTTTATTGTCACGGCTTCGTTCAGGTAGAGTAAAACATCAGTTTTCGAATGCAGTGACGTTTTCAATTCAGTGCCACATGTATAAACATACAAATGTAGCGCGTGCATAAAGATACGGAACACCCTCATTCTGTCCAACTGCATTATCGACTTTTGTTTTGATTGCCTTTGACAGCTGAGTGGCTGACGTTTCTACGGCTATGTGAACTAAATCCTGTATTTATAGCACGGCTATACTACAATACATCACATTTATGATGCCTGACATATCATGGTGACGTCCACTTTCAGTGTGTTTGCATATCTGTGGTTGATCATCATTCTCAAGATCGCATCGCCGGGTGTGATCACAGTGGCCGAGGGCCTGTTCACACTGATTTGGTTCGCCATTCTAATCATTGCCGCTTACATCATGGACAAAAAGATCTGGATGCGATTCATGAAAACGCGCACGCCAAAATCGCCGACCCAAGGAGAAGGTATACGGTCGGACATAGACACGCTTCTAGTATTTAGATGGAGAGTATTTGGAATGGTCTCCTCTGCCCTGTGGATGCAGAATCCCCTGATTCCTATGGTTTCACGCGATGCATGTATTTCGCACTTTCAACAATAATTTCACCGAATATACCTGAATATGTATGCGACCACCTATCCTGGTGCTGTAAGTATGTACCTTTCCTTAATATTTGCTCCTGAACACATTCCAACCTAAACATATCTCGCAATGCCTACAATTGTCAGCGGAGAAAACCATCACGCGAAGTTGGCGGTTGGTAACCGACGGCACCACAAGTGTACCGTTGCTGAAAAAGCACGAGAAACAGAACGGTAACAATTGAATATTATCTGTTAGAGGTGGTGCCTGGCCTGTCCGCCTGTGTGTAACCTGATTTTATTGCGTAAGCTTGTTGTATCGTTATGTCTGATGCTGCAACAAAATTAGCCAATCTTCAAGCGTTTCAAATTGTGTGACCCCAACAAGGCATGGTTTCTACAAATATATAACCCGCACACTATCGTTTCAGAAGAATGCACACCACTTACCCAGGTACATTAGACTTGAAACAGTGACGTTCGTTTGGCCTGAAACTCATAACAATAACTCTATCTCTATCATTAACTTTGGTTCAAAGCTGGCTAAGATCTGACTGCTATTTCGCTTGCCAACGTATTTGCGTGACAAGTATGCCTGACTGTCAACGTGCGCATCCGGACAACGTTTCGCACAAGACGAATTTTCACCTTGACGTTACAGGCGACGAACATGGCGCAGACCAGGCGTTGAATGAACTTGGCGAAGAGAATCCGTGGTACAATCTGGCTGAATACGGTTGGCAACCGACACCGACTCAGTTGCGGGAGATGGAACGTCAGATTCATCTACAGTACCCCGGCATGCCAGCGGAGGATGTCGCTAAAATGCTTGCCTACCGAATTAAACAGGTATGACGTCATTAGCGCGAGTTTCAATTTAAATTAGTTTTTAAAGGCACTGGATCATGTGTTAATAACTGGAAATTAATAATGCAACGGTTTTCAAAGCAAAGTTTGCAAACCGATATTGCATTTCAGTCTGAAAAGCACGATCGTCTCTGGTATCGTATCCAAGCCACGCGCATGATGACGTCTTCACGCAAGAAGGAGAAATACTGGGATCCGGCTGCTAGATACGCAGTGACCAGGTCTGGTCTGGCAATCGCGATTGTTTAAAACAAAGATAGCCGTCGATATCTCTTAATAATTCTTAAAACAGCCGTCACAGCTTCGTTGAGCCTGAGCCCATACCTCCACCAAGAAAGTCCCGACAGTCCACCAAATCAAGGTAACAGCCGAATCACCCTAATCAACCCACGATCTGGTAGCATACTCCTGAAACCCCATGCTTGCTTGCGGCCAAACGATACTCCCAAAGTGATACAAGATTCATAGTTTCCACAAAATTGCTCCCCCTCATCAAAATTCGTGTAAAAGATTGTACACGACGGTTTTGAATGCTTCTCCGAACCTGCTCGATAAGTGAAGCCCAATGAAACATCAACCAAATTCCAGCTCAACATCGATGGTTTCATTGCCGGGTATCCACTCGAAACAACGAGTCATCGAATTTTCGGCCAGGGTCTACGCAATCAATACTGATGACAAGCGCGTCAGATTGAAGGTACAGTATACCTACCGTCATCTGACTACCGTAACCCAACCATACGCTTGTGTACTGCAGGTGGTGCGTCGCGGTCGCAACAACAAACGAATGTTGTTTCGGTACACGACAGTGAACGGAGTGGCCGAGAAGACCACGCACTACTATCAGAAGTCGGAGACGCTCAGATTCGAACCCGGCGAAACCGAAAAGGAGATTAGTGTGGAACTGGTCGAAGGTTGGCTGTAACAATTTGCGGTTACTTTCTGCACTGTGTAGCATTCTCAATCAAGTAATAGTATGTATGTAATTTTCGGAACCCCCAGCATTAATAATTGAAGTACAGGCTCTGGCTCGTTGTGCCGAGCACTGCACCTATAGGCGTGGAACTGGTCTTCGACCCAACTACGATGTATAGTCCCGCCACGAACTCATGAGACGACTTATTTTGAAGTGGAGTTCAACGGATCCAATAATGCTCCGGTTCCCCGTATTTCGGAAATGAAAGAAAGAGAAACGCATGTATTTTTTAAAAACATGGTCTCCACGGTGCGTAAATTTCCCTTTTGACTCCCAAAACACTTGTGTGTTGAACGACGTTGCTGTTCGCTTAAGCACGCAACAAATTGAAGTCAGCCAGCTGGAACTTGTCATCATCTCTCTCGGCCCAATCTCTTTCTTTTGTGTGCGAAAACATGTGTAACCGGCGCATTTTTTAATCTGGCCAAGCAAGCTTTAAAAAGAGTCGTCTCATGAGCACGTGGTTGGACTATACAAATCTCAATTCAGGCGCCAAATGGAATCCGAAGGACGTGTTCTACGTGCATCTGGAGAAAGAACGCGAAGAAGAAGAGAGCAAGACGGACTTGGGCAAATGCAAAGTGGCCGAAGTTGCCTATTTGCCTGAAGAAGACGCCAACAACAGTGTAATTCAGTTCGTCAATAATCATGCTGTGCGTCTGTTTTTTTGAAAATTTTTTTATTAGAGTGACTGCCTAAAGGAAAGACGCTGCCCGAAAATTTCAGGTGGTCGAGGAAAGTCACGGCTACGTACGATTGGCGCTGCGTCGAACCGGACCGTTCCAATCGAAAGTACAGTTTACCTACGAAACGGAGGACGGTAGCGCACATGATGGACATGATTATGAAGGTATGTACGACCTAGCAGTTTAAGATCGAGTTTTTTTGGTCCACTCTTGTCAGTATCGGCCACATGGAAGTTAAGGTGGAGTTATACTTGTCCTCGGACATTTTGTCCGCATGGACAAATCTTTGTTCTGGCCGTAGTTTGTCAATTGGTGAAACTTCACCTTTGACCAGCGCACAAGTTGTTCCCCCAGACCAGCTGAACAATTGTTGCGATTTTCGAAGCTACTGTTGCAACCAATTGCAAAATATGTTCAATACAAAGTTTTGAGCCATGCGGACAAAATGTCCACATGAGGACAAGTATAACTCCACCTTTAATTGAAAAATAAATGGAGAAAAGTGCGCAGCCAGTTTTCAGGTGGCACGTTCGACGGCGAGTTCGATGAATGGGAAGTCGAGAAGTACGTCGATATTGGCATCATTGACGATTTGGAGGAGGAGAAAGATGAAACCTTTAAGGTTCGGGCATAAAATCAATCAAAAATAATTTCAGAGTTGAAAAGTCGACAAAACTAGACTTTGTGTTGAGTTTTGCTACTTGAAAACAATTCAGGTGCACTTGCGTGACGCCGGAACCGGTCAACTTGGCGCGATGAAAGAAGCGGTGGTCACAATTCTGTCCGATGACGAAACAATGTCCTATTTCCGAACAATGGATCGTCTCGTGCCAAAAATGCTCGATGTCAGTTTTTTTTCTTGGAAGAAACGTCCATCGCGCGTCTATTTCACATCGTGCACGTTGACCAACCCGTACGGCAATGTCCAACATGCTTTGCAGAATCTAACGCCTGGCATGACCAGCTGGAAAGAGCAAGATGATCAGGGCGGTCAGTGTGAATGCTGGTGATATTAAAGAGGCGTCGATCGCCGACTGTATTGCGCACATGATTGCGTTCCCGTGGAAGGTGGGTGAATCATTTGGTGAACACGCGTTAGAAAACACTGTCTCCACTTTGAGGTAGCAATCGATTTACATTTAAGCTCGATATTTTAGTGTCTACTCCTTTTTTCAATATTCTAAATGCCACACCTTACGTGTAGAGTGACCGAAACCAATCAAAGCGAAAATTTTTCCGGAAAAAATCGCAGCACCCAATGTGGTTCAGGTTCTATTAGCGTTCATCCCCCCAGCGAACATCGCCGGCGGCTGGATTACGTTCGTGGTGGCCCTGGTGCTCATCGGTGCCATCACTGCCATCGTGAGGTGCGTTTTTTTTTCTTTCATTGATTTCAATATATTTTCTCTTTTCTCACATTTTTGAAATTCTCCCTCTTGCTTAATCACATCATGCCTATCTTTCGTCATGCAAGTTGCACATATAGGCATTTTAACATACATATTTTCTCTTCTAAACATTCCACAAATTTTTCCCGATGATTTAGGCGGCCCTCTTGCCGGCATCTTTGGTTGTCTGTGCGGCATGCCCGCCGCGGTTACTGCCATAACGTTTGTGGCGCTGGGCACGTCGTTGCCCGATACGTTCGCTAGTCGTCTGGCTGCTGTGCAGGACAAAACGGCCGACAATGCCATTGGCAACGTTACAGGTTGGCACAGTGGCAAATCCAGGTTTTAGCCAAAGGAGGAGCCAAATACAAGGAGTGATTTTTTTATCTTAGTGACGATCTTATTTTTGAAAAGTCATTCTTGGACCATTGAACTTTGGACTTTCTTGATGTTTGGACAGTGTATTATGAGTGAGAATCTTTCGATATGGGGGTTTAGAATCCTGCCGATTTACGAATCCTTCTCTTTTTTCTCTCCCAAATGTAATCTGCCTTCCGGGCCCACTTTGACCAAGCAGACGGGCGGCCCCTGTGCTCCCCCTGGCTGGTGAACATACTTTTTTGTGACCATAAATCACAAGTTCCGACCATGTCACTGAGTTATAGATCT
>JASAMV010007354.1:0-12798 GCA_030248065.1 Rhynchonema sp. JSB1_4
ACACCCAAAAATGTTTCGCCATTTGTAGAAATGCGAATGCCGAACTTTGGGTGGTTGGGGTGGGTCTCTTATGCCGCGGCAGCGCAAACCCAAGGGAAACATTTCTACCCAGCTCAGTTGGTGGGCATAGTCCAGCCACCAGCTCATGAGACGACTTTTTTTAAAGCTTGCTTGGCCGCATTCAAAAATGCTCCAGATACACGTGTTTTCGCAAACAAAAGAAAGAGATTGGCTGAGGGAGATGATGACAAGTTCCAGCTGGCTGACCTCAATTTGTTGCGTGCTTACGCGAACAGCAGCGCTGTTCAGCACACAAATGTTTTGGGAGTCAAAAGGGAATTTACGCACCGAGTGGAGAGCGTGTTTTTAAAAAATACGTGCGTTTCTCTTTCTTTCATTTCCGAAATACGTGGAACCGGAACATTGTTGGATCCGCACAAGCCAATTTCAAAAAAAGTCGTCTCATGAGTTCGTGGCTGGACTATACAAATATTTTACACTTTTGAGCAACTTCCGGGTCAATTTGGACCTTTCATTTTGGAACAGAAACTCACGGGGGTAGAAATATGCAGGTTCACTATGGGCAGGGGTAGAAAATTTGAACTGAGGCTGCCTTCACAATACATGCGCGTTTGCGCATGCGCGTTTGCGCGTCACATTTTTTGACGCGCATTGGTGTTCACAATGCAAATTCCATGCGCAAACGCGCATGCGCAAATGCGCAAACGCGCAGTGCGCATGTGTTCACAATGGACATGCGCGTTTGCGCATCAGATTAGAATAGAGTGTGCATGAAATTTGGAACAGTTGTTTTTTTGTATTTTCATATTCGTGCCGGGCTGGCATGCGTCCGGCGGGAGATTGAGCTGATCGTCTGTTTGCTGTCCCATGATGTAATTTTTAAAAGGAAAACTTGAGATTGCGGAATACTTTTTTGGAAACGAATGATAGAAAATACATAAAATTACTATCAAACAGAACAAAAGTTGAACCCTCCACCCGATTCCATTGAAATTGTTCAAAAAGGCATACGAATAAGAAACAAACACGACAAGTTGTGAAAAATACAATTTTCGACATTTTGTTTCCTGTGAAAGAATGACTTTTGAAATGAAACATAAACAATGGCTGAGTGATAAAACAACAAACGTAAAAGGATCGTAACAGGTGGCCATTACGTTTTTAAAATATAATTTGTTCAAATAATAATGTTTTTTTTGCTTCAGGCAGCTCGGGCAAGCCAAACGCGCACGCAAAATTAGAAGCAATCCTAATCGTATTTTTGCGCGTTTGCGCGTCAAAAACGCGCAGACGTGCAAACGCGCAAATGCATTGTGAACACAAATGCGCGTGCGCGTTTGCGCATGCGCACGAGCTCGGCGCGCAAACGCGCAGATGCGCAAACGCGCAAATGCATTGTGAACACAAATGCGCGTCAGTTTCGTGCGCAAATGCGCAAACGCGCAAACGCGCATGCATTGTGAAGGCAGCCCGAAGTGTAGAATTTTACATTCCACCCCGGGTAGAATTTCTACACCGAATAGAAACTGGCTCCTGGTCCAAAATCGATTGGACCAAATCGAAGACGGAGAAGTCACGGATGCGATGATCAATACGGCATTCTTTCGCATCGATCTAATCTTTATGATCGTGTCGGTCGTGTTCAATGAGATCGTGAAGATCCTATTCGTGATGAATTAATTTAATCACTCAGAATACGATTATAGACAACGGTTTTGGCGGTGATTTTGCAGTTAGGATGTCGATCATTTTGGTCCACGATGTTGCGAACCGATCGATGCCTAGGTGATCTGTGCCTGTTATTCACTGCAAAAATGATAAAAGCATAGGCCGTTTGGCAGTGTGAAACCGGATATATATTTCGAGAATTTATTTTATTGACACACACAGCGCGACGTCAGCCATTTTCATTCAAGCGTCGTTTCAGGTGACAGAGGAAGCGTTGAGCAATGAACCATGCCCATCAGTGGCGGGAAATTTGACTAATTATGAGAGAATTTTCTACCGTATTCTGAACAGAACCATTTCCCTCAACCAATCAGCGGGTTGCACGCAGCCACGGTGGGCTAATCAGATTGCCGAACGGTCGGCAAGTCATGACACGTTGCTCGTTTATTTCCACTGCTGCCACGTTTGCGGTTTTGGTGTTTGATTTGAGAAGAAGGCGTTAGCGGTGTTTGCGGCAAAACCTGTTTTCGCTTTGATTAGTTCGATCTCGTTCATTGTTTTCTTTGTTCTCGCGAGGATAAAAAAAACGTTTCCACCACCGTTTAGGTGCATTTTTGAGAAGTTCTGCTGAGAAGTTTCGCCTCCGCGCCTTTACAACAAAACAACATCCAATTTATTTAATCATTTAAAAAATCCACAAGAACAACAGGGTCCAGAAGTCCATCTACATCTGCTATACTACATCAAGCAGAACAACAACAAAAAGGAACGATGAGTGCCAGTGCGCAAGCGCTCCGCAGCAATAAAATGTATGGAGAATAAAAAACATCGAATGATTACTGGTCACGCACGCACACTGCTGGGCCGGGCTGGAGCAGTGCTGTGGCCAGGTTCCTGGGGAGCTCCCCCTATTCAGGTAGGGCAGCCCATGTGTGGGAGTAGCATGCACAATACTGTTTGAGAGCAGTGTAGGGCTGGGGGATTCACCCCTCAGGAGCAGTGTAGTCCTGGGGGGAGGGACCCCCTCGACGTTGTTTCCCCCTCCGAGGACGCCTGCCCCACTGTTCCCCCTCCGGACGTCTGCTCCCCCAATTTCCTAAAAGCAAATTGCCTAAAATGCATTTTTGCCAAAAAAGGAAACTTTAGGTGAAACCTCCGAAAAAACGCAAAAACCCTTTTATAGATTTTTCGCAAAAGAAGCAAAAATAGTCCAATTTTTCGACCTCAAAAAATGACTTTTTCGTCCCCCCCCCCCAAATGATTTCCCCCCCCCCCCCCCCCCCCAGAGACGTTTTCCCCCTCCGAAAATAGTGGAGTACTTTTTCCCCTCCGACAGAACTACACTGCTAAGGAGTAGTACTTGCAACCACCCTTGGGGGGGGATGGGGGGGAAGGTTCTTGCAACCACCCGAGACTTGCAACATCAATTTATTTTTTATAGCAAAAATGTTTTTTTACCTCAAAACCCCAAAAATGCGCGCTCCGCGCGCAAACTCCATATAATAGTATTAGCAAATTTTCGCAAAATGCAAAAAAGTAGATATTTTCCAAATTTGCAGTATATCATGCAAAAAACACCCTTTTTTCGACTAGACTTGCAACCTCCGAGCTGGTAGGTACTTGCAACCAATGTTGGCTGGGGGGGGGGGTGGCGGGGGTCCCCCCCCCCCCCAAGACAGTATAGTTCCCACCCCTCACTGGAGTCGTAGTAGTTGCCGCCCCTCCCTGACAGTAGCAGTTCTCCCGCCCCACTAACTTTTTCACCCAAAACATACATTTTTGCTTAAAATTGCATAAAATTAGCATATTTGTATGCAAATAGCGAAAAATCACGCGCTGCGCGCAAAATTAGTTTTTAGCACATTTTCTTCAGTATTTAGACATAAAAAATTTCGTTTCCAGATGACCCCCCCCCCAAGACGACCCCCCCTAGCTCGCTTACAGTAGTAGTTGCCGCCCCGCATTTTGTTACAGTAGTTGCCGCCCCGCTCTAGCTACACCACTCTTCAACCATCTATCCATCCCCCCCAAGGGACTTCAACATCTCTCACTACACTGTTTAAGAGACGAATACAGCAAGCATCATGACAATACCCAATACAAAATAGACCAATACAATACCAATACGAAACAGAATCCACTTGTTCCGTTGTTCTGATTCTGGGGGGGGGGTGGTCCCCCCGATGTACCCAGTTAGTTCCCGGGGGGGGGGGGAGGGGGTCCCCCCTGTTAGTCGCTGTTCCTGTCCGGAGGGGGAGATAGCGACCCTCCGTTTTTTTTCGAGGGGGAGATGTTACCCCCGAGGGGGGGAAGGGGGGGGGGAAGACCCAAATTCGAAAAATACTTTTTGAGTAGAAAATTTACTATTTTTGCCCTTTTTGAAAAAATTCTTCATAAAAAGCATTTTGCGACTTTTGAGAACATTACTAAAAATCACACATTTTTGTACAAAAATGCCCATTTTAGCTAAAAATGCTATTTTAGCAAAAATTGGAGAATAGTTACCCGAGGGGGAGATAGATAGTTACCACCTGAGGGGGAGATAGCGTACCCGAGGGGACCCCCCCCCTCCCCCCAGAACTACACTCCCCCTAAGTACACTAACCGCGCGACAAGTACACTAGTACACTAACCGCGCGCAGCAGTTAGTTCCTGGGGGGAGGTTCCCCCCTCGTTACGTCTGTTCCCCCTCCGAGTACCTTCCCACTGTTCCCCCTCCGCTACTTCTCCCCCAATTTTTTCCTAAAATTGCAAATTTAGCTAAAATAGCATTTTTAGCAAAAATAGTAAACTTTAATAAACCTCCAAAAAACGCCAAAATACCCTTTTTATAGGATTTTTCCAAAAGAAGCAAAAATAGTCCAATTTTTCACCTCAGAAAATCGACTGTTTTTAGTCCCCCCCAAATGACTTCCCCCCCCCCTTCCCCCCCCCCCCCGTGTACGTTGTTCCCCCTCCGAAAATAGTGGAGGTACGTCTGTTCCCCCTCCCGACAGAACTACACTCGCGCAGTACACTAACCGCTCAATTTTTCCCAAAAAATAGCATTTTTAGAATAAAATGCATTTTTAGCAAAATGTATTTTTAGTCTATTTTAAAATGCCAAAATACCCTTTTTATGAGAATTTTTTCCAAAAAGCCAAAAATCGTCAAATTTTCTACCTCAAAAAGACGCATGCGTTAGTTCCCCCTTTTTCCGTGCGCGTTAGTTACTCCCTGGGGGGGAAGGGGAAGACCCAATTGACGAAACAGTCATTTTTTGAGTGAAAAATAGAAGCTATTTTTGCCTTCTTTTGAAAATCCCCAAAAAAAAGTATTTTGCGTTTTTTGAGTTTCACTTAAAGTTTTACCTATTTTGCTAAAAATGCCTATTTTAGCTAAATTACCAATTTTAGAAAAAATTGCAAGAGACAGACGTACCCGAGGGGAACAGTACAGCTACCTCGAGGGGAACAGACTCAAGCGAGGAACCCCTCCCCCCAGACTACACTCTCGCGCGCTAGTTACTAGTTACTTGTCGCGGCGTTAGTTACCCTTAGGGCAGTTAGTTCCTGGGGGAGGGGTCCCCTCGTCGCTATCTCCCCCTCAGTACACTATCCCCCTTCCTACACTATCTCCCCCAATTTTTGCTAAAATAGCATTTTTAGCTAAAATCATTTTTTACCAAAAATTTATTTTTAGTAATGTTCTCAAAATCGCCAAAATGCCCTTTTTATGAAGAATTTTTTCCAAAAAGGCAAAAATAGTCAAATTTTCTACCTCAAAAAGGACTTTTTCCCGAATTTGAGTCTTCCCCCCCCCCCCCCCCCCTCGGACACTATCTCCCCCTCCGAAAAAAACGAGTCCGCTCTTCCCCCCTCCGACAGAACTACACTGTTAGACCCCCCCTCCCCCCCCCCGAACTACACTTACCATTCCAAAACCCCAGCCCCCCCAGCACAGCACTGAAGAACAACACGAACCAATATTTGTTTGTATTTATTGTATTGTTATTTTGTATTGTATGTCCATGATGCTTGCTGTATTCGTCTCTTAAACAGTTATCAGCAGATGTTGCAAGTACCTTTGGGGATATCCAGATGTTGCAAGCAGTGTTAGCTAGCCAGCGGGCGCAACCTACTTACCACCCAGAATGCGGCGCAACCTACTACTTACAGCGAGCTAGGGGGGTGTACCACTTTGGGGGGGTCATCTAAACGAAATTTTTTATTCTAAATACTGAAGAAAATTCCTAAAACACTAATTTCCGCGCAGCGCGCGATTTTTCCCTATTTGCATACAAATATCTAATTTTATGCAATTTTAAGCCAAAAATTATTTTTGTGAAAAGTTAGTCGCAACCTGCTACTGTACCAGGGGAGGCGCAACCTACCTACTTACCAGCGAGGCGCAACCTACTACTTACTTGGGGGGGGACCCCCGCCCCACCCCCCCCCCCCAGCCACACCATTGTTGCAAGTACCCCCCTACCCAGCTCCGGGAGTTGCAAGTACCCTGAGTCCGAAAAAAGTTTTTTTGCATGCATCATACTGCAAATTTGCGAAAGATTTACTTTTTTGCATTTTGCGAAATTTTGCCTAAAATACCTATTATATGAGTTTCGCGCGAGCGCGCGATTTTTGTTTTGAGTAAAAAACACCCATTTTTTGTATAAAAACCATCAATTGATGTTGCAAGTACCCTCCGTTGCAAGAGTCCTCCCCTTCCCCCATCCCCCCCAAGGGGTTGCAAGTACTACTCCTTAGCAGTTAGTTCCTGTCCGGAGGGGAACAGACTACCCTCCACTATTTTCGAGGGGGAACAGACGTACCTACTGGGGGGGGGAAGGGGGGGGGGAAGTCCCAAATTTGGGGGGGGGACGAAAAAAGTCATTTTTTGAGTGAAAAATTACTATTTTTGCCTTCTTTTGTACAAAAATCCCCTATAAAAAGTATTTTGCGTTTTTTTCGAGTTTCACCTAAAGTTTACCTATTTTTGCCTAAAAATGCCTATTTTAGCCTAAATTTGCCCATTTTCAGAAAAAATTCGAGAGACGACGTTACCCGAGGGGGAACAGTGCAGCGTACCTCGAGGGGGAACAGACGTACCCGAGGGTCCCCCCCTCCCCCAGAACTACACTGCTCCTTCAGGTATCCCCCAGCCACTACACTGCTCTCAAAACAGTATTGTCCCATGCCTAACCTCCCACACATGCTCCACTACACTGAATGAGGGAGCCCCCCTCCCCCAGAACTACACTCCACAGCACTGCCTCCCCCAGCCCCGCCACAGCAGTTACTCTACACAGTATACGTTGGAAAAATGTTTTTTGATTTTGCATGACCAACTTTTATTGCTCGAGCGCTTGCCGCCACTGCACTCATCTTCCTTTTTGTTGTTGTTCTGCTTGATGTCATATAGCAGATGTAGATGACTTCTGACCGCTGTTGTTCTTGTGATTATTTTGAAGATGATTAAATAAAAATTGATGTTGTTTTGTTGTAAAGCGCGAGAGCAAAATTTCTCAGCAGAACTTCTCAAAAATGCACGCTGAAATGCGTGTGAAACCGTTATTTTTTTAATTCAACTCGCGAGAAACAAAGAAAAACAATGAACGAGATCGAACTAATCAAAGCGAAACAAATAATCCCCAGGTTTTGCCGCAAAACACACGCTAAACGCCTTCTTCTCAAATCAAACACCAAAACCGCAAACGTGCAGCAGTGAAATAAACGAGCAACGTGTCATGACTTGCCGACCGTTCGCAATCTGATTAGCCCACCGTGCTGCTGCAACCCGCTGATTGTTGAGGGAAATGTTCTGTTCAGAATACGAAAACAAAAAAACCCCACACAAAACCCCCACAAAACAAAAAACACCCAAAAAAAAACAAAAAACCAAAACCAAAAAAACAAAACCACACACCAAAAAACACAACAAAAAAACCAAAACCCAAAAACCCAAAAAACACCACAACACAAAAAAAAACACAAAAACCAAACACACCCCAACAAAACAACAAACACCCAAAAAAACCCCCAAAACCCCCAAAAAACACAAAACCCACCCACCACAAACACAAAAACCAACACAAACAAAAAAACAAAACCCCCCCCAACAAAAAAAAAAAAAAAAAAACACACACACACACCCCAAACCAAAAAAACAAACAAACCACCAAACAAACACAACCAACCAAAACCCAACAAAAAACACCCCCCCCCACCCCCCAAAAAAAAAAACCCACCCCCCCCCACACCCCCCACCCCAAAAAAAAAACAAACCAAACAAACACAAAACACCCAAACACCCACCAAAAAACAAACCAACAAAAAAAAACCCAAAAACCCAAACAACACACACAAAAAAAAAAAAAACACAAAAAACCCCCACCACCAACCCCCACACCAAAAACCCAACCCCCAAAACACAAACCCACAAAAAAACCCCAAAAACACACAAAACCCCCCAAACCACCCCCCAAAAACAAACCCAAACCCCCAAAAAAAAAAAACAAACAAACACAAACACCCCAAAACCAAAACCCAACCCCACCACAACACAAAACCACACCACACAACACACACCCGCCCACCCAACCAAACAACAAAACCACAAAAAACCACCCACCCCCCAACAACCACACACCAACCAAAAAAAAACACCAAAACCCCCACCACCCACACACCCCCCAAACACCCCCCCCCCCCCAAACCCCCCCCCACAAACACAAACCAACCCCCACCCCAACACAAAAAAACCAAAAACAACAAACCACAAAAACCCCCCCCCCCCCCCCCCCGCCCCCCCCCCCCCCCCCCCCCCCGTTTGTGTGAGAAGATAATAGCCTAAATTATTATGCGAGTTGTGCTCTGACTTAAAATTGTTTTAAAATCGTCATGCTATCAGGCATCCGGTTTGCGGCGTATCTTGAACGACAGTGTCGCGGTCTCAAAAACGGCTGATCCCGCACCGGTCGTTAGTCTCATGTCCCGAATGGCCAGCACGCAATCGTGGATGGTCCATTATGAAATGATTTGAAAAAATTTTAAATTTTAAAACTGGAAATGACAAAAAGTTTTGAATAAAAAAGTATAAAAATGTAAAAACATAGAAAACAAAACAAAGACATCGATATATTTTATTTTTTAGTCCATAGTTTTTTAATTTTGTCGTGAAAAATAGCCCCGATAACCCTGGTTGGTTGCATTTTCACACGATCCCTCTATTTTCGATTTGGGTACCACTGACATGTGGATCTCGCCCTTTCCACGAGTGGCAAACATGTATGGCACAATGCACGTCTGTGTTAAATATGCCGTAATTTAACTTTCATGCACTTGTGATAGCATATTAACAAGACCGTTATATATACCTGTTCATCATGTGGGAAGTCGGTCACATTAAAGGGGAAATTGCACATTCCTAATCGCCCTTCAAGCTTTGCAAGTGCTTAGGCTGCAGTCTGGGCATCACAAAACTCAAATTATTTAGTATGAATTTGCTAAGATGCATCCATGAGATGCAGTTCAAAAGGAACCGCCGGGAAGAAAATTTGCCGCGGACCGGCCGAATTTCTACCTGCACATTCAGGGTTTCAAATGGTCTCGACGCGATCTGCTAATGTTTGCGTCAGAACAAAATGTTTCAGCCCGCTCGCCACGCTGGTTGCACGGGCGATGCCGCACGCAATGAAAGAGAATGACGAAACTTTTCGAAATTTCTTTTGCGAGATGTGGCTAGTTGGCTCTGGTGCACCATGGAACATTTTGTTGTGACGCAAACATTAGCAGATCGCGTCGAGACCATTTGAAACCCTGAATGCGCAGGTAGAAATTCGGCCGGTCCGCGGCGAATTATCTTCCCGGTGGTTCCTCTTTATTTGCATCTTGTGGTTGCACGTTTGAGAATTGACAACAAGTGATTTGACTTTTGTGATGTCCAAACTGTTATCTAAGCCCTTGTAAAGTTTGAAGGGCGAAAAGGAATGTGCAATTTCCCCTTTAAGGGCGGGCTTAGGTTGAATCCGGAAACCGGAATCCGGAAATATTTCCGGAAAACGCAATATTTTTTGCATGTAAAGTTTTGCGTTTTCCGGAAATATGTAAAGGCAGTCTACGGGAGGTTGTCACTCAACCCCCGAATACCGTAACCCACCGCAAGCGAGATCGTTGCGAGAACCTTGCTGATCGCTGCTTATCGACACGTGTATTAGCGGCAGCAAGCTGGAAATTGTCATCGTGCGCGACGATCACCAAAACTTGGAAATGTTGGTTGGTGTTGGCGCTAACACGCAAAACATAGATAAAAAACAAAATGGTCTCGACACGATCCTTGCAGATCAAAATTACGGTGGGTTACGGTATTCGGGGGCTGAGTGACAACCTCCCGTAGACTGCCTTTATTTCCGGAGCCCTGAATTGTTTTGTATTTTTGCATGCAAATTATTTCCGGATTCCGGATTCCGGATTTAACCTAAGTTCGCCCTAAGGTGGAGTTATACTTGTTCATTTTGGGCTTGTAGACAATGAAGAAAAATTTTTGTTTCAATCATAATTTGTGATAACGTCGGATCACTAATTTCGACCAGCGTAAAAGTTGTTCCCCTGCACCAAATGAACAACATTTACGCTGGTCGAAATTAATGCTCCAACGCAATCACAAGTTATGATTGAAACAAAAATTTGTCCTCATTGTCTACAAGCCCAAAATAGACAAGTATAACTCCAGCTTTAGAGGTACACTGTATTGTGACCAGTTGATAACCGAAGAACATGACTTGTCCGTTTGGCCAGACGCTTGCCTCCACATGGTCAGGGCTGACCATCTCTTCCACATTGTTTCTGACAACAAATTTTGCAAGTAAAAAGTTTGCTTCACGATATTTTTAAAGCCGGAGACGAACAGTTCTGCACAGCCGACTCGGGGTATCCAAATACTGTATCATTGCTGGGAATTCGCAACTTCGTCAAACCACCGTGCTGCTCGGGATTCCAGCTGAGCCGCTGATCTTTCCAGGTCTGAATGAGGCCCATTGTCTCTGTATAATGTAAGTACGCGGTTGACGTGATATTAACATCATAGTCGCTTACCAGCACCAAAAATTGTTTATAGACAACCGTTTCAGCAGCTTCAATCTGGAAAACAAGGAAGACAATCGTTATCACCGGAATACACTTGGGTGGACTTTTTTAAGTACAGGCCTAACTGCTATTCTGAATCGGTGCTTGTCTACATTCATGGCCGAAACAAGACAGCCATTTATCTAGCTTAGCTATTATTAATTTCTTCTTTCGTTAATTTAATTTCTAATTTTCCTGGTCTAGAAAATGGTTGTAAAAGCCGATTCTCTAGGAACTCGTTTTTTCTCTGCTTTTTATGGGGCTAGGTTTTTAGTTTATTTGGTATTTTGCAAAAAAAGTTTTTATTTTTGCGCAATTTTTTAAATTTGCTCTTGCTCGCTTTTTTGCCTTCATTTATTTCTCTGTTTTTTCCTTTTCATTGCTGCCTTCATCAAGCTCTCACTTTTTATAGTGTCTTCTATAGTAAATTTCCAAATTCGTTGCCGCACAGTAACATACGCCCCATACTTAATGTCACGTTCTAAACCCGAACGCTAACCATGCGCGGTTCTGAAACATTGCGCGCAGCTGCCTGACTGGCTGGCAAGCTGCGTGTGTGTTGGCTGTCCGAATGTTTCACAAGTTGAATTTCGGGTTTAGAACCTGACATTAACTATGGGGCGTACTTTACTGTGCGGCAGCGAATTTGGAAATTTACTATACTAATAGATAATACTAGACGGGACCCGTGCCTACGGCCCGGCTACAGCGCCGCGCCCGTGCCGTGACCCCCCCCCCCCCGAAGACCCGTTAGCATACCCAAAGCTACCCGTGAAAATTGACCCGTCCGCCCTTCCGAGGGAGGGGGCCACAGAAGATTAATCTGTCACAACTTTCCATTTTTATAATTAGGCTGAGGCTGAATACACGCGGAGCATATATATTATACAACATACATAATTAGCCTTCCTGGGAAATGGCCCTGGGGGAAGGCTCATTAGGGCGGACTTAGGTTGAACACGGAAACCGGAACACGGAAATAATTTGCATACAAACCAGTTTCGTGGATTTCCGTGCCGGAAATATTTCCGTGACACGGAAATATTTCCGGTTTCCGTGTTCCGTGTTTTTTTATTTTCACGGAACACGGAAATATTTCCGTGTCAATAGTTGCTGTTTGCGTCAACACGCGGGCTTTTGACGTCAGCACGCTGGCTTTTGTCATCATCACAGCAAAAGCACCGTTTGCGTGCCTGAATCATTTCCGTGTTCCGTGGCACGGAAATATTTCCGTGTTCCGTGATTCTCCAAAATATTCACGGAACACGGAACACGGAAATATTTCCGTGTTCTGGTTTCCGTGTTCAACCTAAGTCCGCCCTCACGAGGATTCCGTTTAATCCGTTTTATTTTCAAATCCATAATGAGTCTTCCCTCCAGGGCCTCTGCGGTATGAACTGATTACAATAGTAATGAGTCTTCCATCAACCGATCAAACTGATCCAGGCCAAGCGCGGCTCTATAACGTGTGCGGACACTTGTGGGCGATTGCCATAATGCCATTTATTATTTGGCAGCCAGACTGGTCAAGTATTATGCTTCTGGGTGCTTCTCGTTTGGCCATGAGCCTTGGCATTGTCATGTGCCTGAAAGACTAAATACTTGATTTTCTTATTGTATAGTCCGTCCATCAGCTCATTTCGTTTTCGTTTCGTTTTCGTTTTGTTTTACTTTTCATGGTTATAACCTAGCTCATGTCACTTTGTAATGCTGCTGGCCAACTTGTTCCCTTCCTCCACGTTCTAATAAAAGAGAAATTGAGTTTCCGAAAAAAATTATTTTTGCTCCTAGCTAGATTGTGGTTTTTATGAGATCGACGTGTTTTATCGATTTTAATTTAATTTAATTTTAAATTTGATCGAATTCAATCTTTTTCGACACATTTTGTTGTTTTTTTAGTTTTTTTGCGCAATCGGTCACACTCAATTTCTCTTTCATTAGAACGTGGAGGAAGGGAACAAACCAGATAGCAGCAACACGAAGTGCCATGAGCTGGTGGACGGACTAT
>JASAMV010007355.1:0-13004 GCA_030248065.1 Rhynchonema sp. JSB1_4
TCGTTTTGGTTGTTGTGGCTTGGGGCTTGTCTTCGTCCGGTCAGCCGCTTGGGAAACCCTAAGACTTTTGGTGGAGGAACATTGAAATCCAAAGACAGTCTGAAATTTGACTTTCCTTTATCTCAGGCTTAGGCTTAGGCTATTTCTTAGGTTTAGGCTTAGGCTTGGCCAAACTCTGAGCCAATCCGTGCATTCTATCAAAAAATCGAAAATTCGATTTTGGAGGAGTGGGACATTCCCCCACCAAAAGTCTTAGGGTTTCCCGCCATGCGTCCGGTCGGTTGATGGAAGACTCATTACTATTGTAATCAGTTTATCCTGCAGAGGCTCTGGCGGGAAGATTCATTATTTCTTTGAAAATAAAACGGATTAAATGGAATCCCCGTAATGAGTTTCCCCCAAGGGCCGTTTCCCAGGAAGACTCATTATGCATGTTGTATGTGACCGGCGTGTATTCAGCCTAAGCCTAAGTTTAAGCCTGAGCCAAGACTGAAGCCAACATATATGCCTAAACGTGAGCGTAAGCCTGAGCTCAAGCCTGAGCCCAAACATTGGTTCAGGACCAAGTTCCAGCTCAATTCCGTTCAATCCGTTTTATTTTCTAAGAAATAATGAGTCTTCCCCCCAGCACGCAAAAATCCGTTCAATCATGTTAATCCGTTTAATCCGTTTTATTTATAATGAGTCTTCCCGGCACGGTCCGGTCATCAGCGCGGAACAGTTTGTCACACGCCCGTTTCACCTTCTGGACCACATGTGCATCACCACCCTTTTCCAAAGCAAACGCGGTTTATCACAAACTTGTTCGTATTTTTATGATTTGGTTTCAGATTTCCACACAACAAAGATACATTCTTTGGTGTCAGCCTGTACTTCTTGCGGGTTTTGTTCAATAAACCGTCCAATAAATACCATACGGCATAAAATGAACAAAATGAACGCTGATTTCAAGACCTTCATTGGTGTTTATGCTTCGGGTGCCCTAGCTCAGGAGCTTATTGTGCGGTATTTTGAAAAGCATAATGTGAGTTTGAGATTGTCGTATCAGCACCTGTACATGGACAACATTTTTGGTAAGTTTCAAAATCGTCACTCTTTTATTCAAGCCAGCAGCTGGCATCAGATTTATGGTCTTAAAAAGCTAAAAGGTAGCCAGCAGCCAAGCCAGAAAATCATGCGACATTCATGTGGCATAGTTCGCATAGTCTCGCATGTTTTTCGCATGATTCGGTAAGGATGTACCATCATGCCGCACGAATGTCGCATGAATGCCGCATACGTGTTTCATGCGAAAAACAGCCAAGAGATGCAACCGTTACTGTGCAGGTTTATGACAACATGACCGCGTGAGTATGCGTTTGGTCATGAATTCCTGCGTATCTGATCATTGTATGTTTGTGCAGCCAGCGAGCCACCAACGTCGCAACAATGCAATACTGTATGTGTATAGTCCAACCACGTACTCATGAGACGACTTTTTTTGAAATTGGCTTGTGCCGATCCAATAAAGTTCCGGTTCCACGAATTTCGGAAATGAAAGAAAGAGAAACGCGCGTATTTTTTAAAAACACGCTCTCCACCTCGGTGCGTAAATTCCCTTTTGACTCCCAAAACATTTGTGTGTTGAACAACGTTGCTGTTCGCGTAAACACGCAACAAATTGAGTGAGGTCAGCCAGCCGGAACTTGTCATCATCTCCTTCGGCCAATCTCTGTCTTTTGTTTGCGAAAACACGTCTAACCGAAGCATTTTTGAATCTGGCCAGGCAAGCTTTAAAACAGTCGTCTCATGAGCTGGTGGTTGGACGTGTCGTAAACATGCGAATTCCACGTGTAAAAACGTGTGATGATTGTCGTGCAGATAATTTGTTTGTCTACGATTCCAGCCACACGTGATCCTGCATGCGTTGGAAACACTGGACCGTTTTTCAGTGAAAACACTGTGTACGTCACAAATACATATGTACGTATGTATATGTGGAGCGGTTAAAAAAGTTGGTGATCGGATCAGCTATATGCCTTATCAGCACGCCATTTTTCTGACTGAAAGGCTATATTTCGACGGATTTGTGCTTGGCTCAACACCCGTTCGACTGTTTGTTTGGCAAAGGTCGTAAATTGCTGGTTCCTCTGGCCCCTCGTTTCTGCCGTGGTGCGTTTCCAACAGACAATAACCGCATGTTGCGCGCATTCATGGCATACATACATGTACAGTGCCATTTTCGAACAACAAGCACAAATTTTCGGAAAACGCATGCGCGTTTTTTTGCTTCCAACGACGATGCTTAGAGTACACCTACATATACATTGTGCTGTTTGCATGTGTTTCCTCATTCTTTTATGAGTGTTTCCTGCGCATGGCTTTTTCTTTCGAACTCTGTTTTTGATAGTCGTCGGGCAGCCTATCTTGTAGACCTCTATATACAGTATGTTAACTACACCACCCAAGGTAACGCAAGTGCACACCCAGTATTATACTGTACGTACAGTGTATGTGCATGAGTTGCATTTCCAAGCAGAGCATTGCGGGCGATCCATGTCAAAGTTCGCAAGCGCGTGAAATTCCAAGCCGGTTTGAGTCCGATTATTTGCTCATTGGTCATTGCACAGTACACATGACGTGTAATCCAACATCAGTTGGTCATAAATAATATACTTCGCACATTGTATACATTGTGGTCAGTTGCCTGATGCTACAAACAAACATTATTATTATTGGTGATCGAACTTTTCGAGAATAACTGTTGAGACGGCACCGAACCATCATGAAGTCTCGACGCTATTGCATTTCCGTACTTCCGTACTTCATAAAGAACATACTGTACGGTACCCAGGTATACAGTATACCTATCAGAACGGCACAAAACATTTCTCACGAATTCGCCGCCAGGCACCACCACAACCGCGCCAGACTTATGACGGGTGCATACGCGCATGCACGCAACTTCATGAAAAAAACACGCAGGCACCGCGATAGAATGCATAAAATGCTGTCATGTCACCGTGGTGTGGCCTTATTCTTGCGCGCCGCCACTTTCAAGGTACATGTTTACTATGGGTGGTACACCCTTCAGAAGTTATCAAAGGTGTGGTGTCGGTGCATTGTGTACCACCATACAGAACTATACAGTATGTATAATACTACGTATACCAATGCAATTCCCTTGCTTGTTTGTTCTAGATTGGCGCAATTACTCGAGGAATGGTGGTTCAAGTGATTTCAACATGTTACGTTAAGGTAATTGTTCATTTTCGGCTTGTTGACAATAAGGACAAATTTTTCTTTGAATTATATCTTATGATAGCGTTATAGCACTAATTCTGACCAGCGCAAAACCATACGAACGACTGTTACGCTGGTCGAAATTAGTGCCCACACGCTATCACAAAGTATGATTCACAGAACAATTTGTCCTCATGGTCTACAAGCCCAAAATGGACAAAACTCCACTACTCCAGTTTTAGAATAAAGAAATTGACCGGTGCAACTGTTGCATTGCATATTATTACAAATATGTAGGTACATACTGTATGTGTCCGTATTGTGAGAAGAATTCTTTCGAGAAAGTGAACATAATCGACTTACCGCAACTTTTTACTCAAAAATCAAATCAAAGCAAATTTTTACAGTTTTACTTTACCGCCGCAAGGCTTTTGCGGAACATTGCCGAAAGGCGTCGCATATTCTCCATATCAAGTGTGCATTCCTATACATTGCCACACATGTAACACCACCTGTCTGGGGCCGGAAATTCGAGGTGCGCTCATACAAGGTGTACCTAAAGTTAGCTACATGTCCCTACGATCATGCATTAGTACCCCTGAGTACCTACATACTGTATGTACATACTTCGTTGTGTGCCACATTAGTTACACCCATGCAAGCAGTGCCGGTATGGGCCGCGCGCGCGCGTTTGTGAGCGTTTCAGCATAGTGTTCTTCTACAAAGTTTGCGCGTTGCAGCCAGTGCACGCGCGCGCCGCGGCGTTTGGATCCCAGGGGCGCAATCTCTGTACTGCGCATGTCCTATACCCAGTTGATATTCGGTCGTTTAGTCAATTCCACTATATTCTCTTTCATATTTCATGTCCGGACTTAGACCAGTACCTACAGTATCCAATCCACCAAAATGACGCGATGACGAACAAAAGCTATATCGCACGCAGCCGAAATAATGCTCTTGTCGTCTATTTGTACTCAGGTCTCCATGCACTGGTCGTTACATGATGTGGTCGAACCACATGCAGATGGTTGTTTTTATGTGTGACCCTCTCGTAGACCCCCGCCGATATGGTTCCTTCCACCTTTGCACGGATTCTGGAGTTTTGAAAAAAAACTCCAACTTTCTTTCTCTGTGTCATGTACACACATGATGCCCATCCAAGTTCCTGATGCGCATGTCGTGTTTCTTCTGACGTGATATTTTTTCGTGTAAGAGACAGAAGCATTGCGCGCACGTCCACGCACGCTTCACCATTTTTGCCCAACTTTCGCTTTCCTTTGAGCCTGCAAGCCTTCAATTAAATTTTGTTGCCCTGGCCGCCTAGTGTTGCTTTCACACTTTTTGTCGTTGCCGAAGTACCCCTTTTACGTACGTATGTATATACCTGGGTGTATCTTGCATATTCCTACAAGCTGGTGGGCAAACAAACGACGGCGTTTTTATTGTAGAAAAAGTGACGTTTTTCTAAACAAAAACGTCTGGCGGGGGTGTTTATTTTGCCATATAGCACACAGAATTACTCTGTTTAGCCTTAGTTCTTACTGGAACGCGCCGCTTCAAACTTTTTTCGAGTATGTCTTGAGGGTATGGGGCGTTTTTTAAAAAAAGTTTTATTTCAAAGAAACGTTTTTTAAATGAATTTTTGAAAAAAAAGTGTTTTTGCCCAACCCAATTATAAGTATCAAGTGTGCAGAAGAGCATTGTGTAATGTTCAACACACTAACGGAACTGAAGACTGAAACTGAACACAAAAAGGCCCGAAACAAGGAAACAGTCGACGTATCCGATTTCAAGCTTGATGATCGCATCGAACCTCCTTTCGCATGTCATGTTTGCCCCAGTGGTATCTGAAGAGATTTTCTGGACTACTAATTTCGACCAGCGTAAAAGTTGTGCAGTTTCTTTCTTGGGAACAACTTCCCGCCTGTCAAATACATACATATAGTGGCAATATTTTGTCAATAATTCTCAACATCCTCTTTTTAAAAACAGAAAGAGACCAAGGCGGATCCGATCCGATCACCAAGTAGTGTGATATCGTCCCAACACAAGCAGCCTTTCGTTTGTCGTTTGTTTGTGTGTGATCATATACTGTATGTACTGTATGTTGTCAGTTCAAGCTGGTGCGGTATCATGTTGTCTGTCCCTGGTTCTGCACTAATTACCGACGTGGACGTGTGCTTGTTTTTGTGCCGCGCGCGCAGCGTACTGTTCCTTATCTGACGGAAATAAATATGTATGACACGTTTTGGAGCGTCGTTTGACGTCTGTGACACAGGAAGCAGAAAGCCCGCGCAGAACTGAGTTTCAGCCGTTTGTAAGAGCACTCACGAGCACTCACGCACGGCATTAAAGTTCTGATTTCTTGCATGTCGGTTCTAATTTTCCAGTTAGAACCCCCCGATTACTCAAGGGGAGCTTTAAGTGGCAATTTCCGGCACGTCCCATGATGCTAAGTTTACTACCGTGCAGTCTTTCGACACTTTGGAGTTCACTGATCCTGTATTTGCGCTCCTCTATTTTCTTGTTAGCTGCTGTTGGCCTGTCATTCACAGCTTGTTTATTGGGCTTATATTCATGCTGTCGACGCACATTATCAACGCGAGTTATCAACTCAGCTGGGCCCGGTTGCATATCATTTAGCTCATTCTGCGTTGACCATTTGCGCTGGCAATCAAACAACTACCCGGCTTGTTTGTGCCAATATTTTCCTCCGGCACAGATGCACTTTGGTGGGCAATGAGTGGCACTGAACCACAGTTGCGACTTTACCTTGCACGATGTTCTTTTCATTGCAACTTTTGGCTTATAGTAATGTGGTCAAATCATCTCGTCAATTAAAGTCGTCGAACACATGTATTACATAGTTTTCGCGCTCATTTGGGGCTCATCTGTTCGACGACTTTCTTTGACGAGATGATTTGACGACAAAACCATTAGCCCAACTTTCGAGCAAGGTGTTTGTGTACTGTGTTATAATGCTATTCTTTCACAGACGATGCTGTATCTAATAACATATCTGGTCACGTCAAGTTTTATCAATCATTGTCTCATGTCGCTTCGACCACTGCATCACAAAATCAAAGTCGCTACCGTTGCCCGCAAAACAAAAACGGCCCGGAAACCGTACCGTGTCCCCATATTATTCGTGTACTTTGCGTTGACGCAACAAAATTACCAAGATGTCATTCACACGCAGTTTCACAAAACCCCTGGAGTCACAACAACCCCACACACATCGCGAACTCCATTCGCGGAGTCGCGAACCTATCCCCGGTCTGAAACTCAAGCAGGCGAGGCAGGTTGAAAACGGCGTTTTCCTTGCGCAAAAGCTCCACTGAGATTCCCTATCTGTTGTTCAAGTGTTGGCTCAAAGCTATACACAATACGTCACTCCTGCCAGTGGCGTCGGAATAAAAACAAAACGGAAAAAGGCGGCACCTCTATAAATACCAAATATCCGGCCTGGAGACTTCAACACACACACACACATCGCTAAGTGGTGTCTGCTCCACTTTGCTGCTGACTTTTCTTTGCGTTCATGAAAACATTGGCGCAATTTGATCGAAAATGTATGACATAGAAATCGTGTCAGACCCTCAAGGCAAGTTCCAGTTACATATAACGATTTTGTCTTGACTGTATGAGCTGTCTTCAATAATCTTGATGACAGTCTGCTGCAGACTGCCAAATAACTCCCCCCCCAATTATTATCCGGTGGGAAGCTACTGGGAAGATTCCACATAAATCACCTGCGGATTTACTTGGAGGATTAAATCTTTGCGGTGTGTCATGAACAAGCAGTTTGAATGAATAATAACAGCGTCGTTCCATAACACAAAAAATCGACCATATGAAAACTAATACACTTGCAGCGGAAACTCACCTAAATTTTTAGGGACTAAACTCATTGTGACAGAGAAATTCATAATATTTTACTCTCCATTAGGTTGTGAACCAGTAGACTCTTGTGCAGCAAAATTTCAAACCATTCCCCAGTTTGGGCTTATTCGGAAGTTTTGGGTTTAGATTCATTTTTCAGATTTTGAAAAAAATCCAAATTAATCACCTTCTTCGTGCAAAATTGTTTGACACCTGGAGTGTGAAGTGTAGTGCTGGTCCTAATGAAATCATTAATTCAAAGCTGATTAGAGACCAACGTTTATATCCAATCAACAAAAGTCGCTTTGCACAATCGACAACCTTTATTGTCACGTATTTTTTTAATCGCGAGGGTATATTGGTGGAACAATGGAGCACAACTGTTTAACCGAGCACCCATCAAGTCGCTAAGTTAATGAGTTTCATGTAACTAGCGGGACCCGTGCCTACGGCCCGGCTACAGCGCCGCGCCCGTGCCGTGCCGTGCCCCCCCCCTCGAAGACCCGTTAGCATACCCAAAGCTACCCGTGAAAATTGACCCGTCCGCCCTTCCGAGGGAGGGGGCCACATACATACACACATACGTCTTCGTGTTTTAGTAGTATAGATAAAACGAATCATCATGTTTTATGGCGTTATTATTGTCAACGTCTATTATCACTTATAGCCATTGGCTTCTTCGTCAAAATACTGAGAGCAAGAAATTTATACGTACGCAAACCTAAGAAAATTTATGCAGACTCTACGTCATAGTTAGCATTCGAAAAGTTGTCCCAAGTTGTCATTCATAAATAATATGGTGGAATAAAACTTATTCATCGTTAGTTTATTAAATTCACCATTTATAGGTATGCACTAATTATCAAATTTGACATACATAATACGTTCGACTTCAGTGTTATTGTGCCATATCCTTTGCATCCCATAATTTCACAGCGGCTTTGTTTGCAGGGTCTATTTGCATTCAACGTTATCCTTGATCAATTAGCCAAGTATCAAGCCAAGAGCCAACACCAAGCCAGAGCACAAAGCGTTGCATTCGACTGTACTTTTGAATGCTAATTCGAGCCACTGTAAGCTTCCTGAACTCTAATAGGACAATTTTTCCTTTTCCATCGACGCAAATTATTCTAATGTTTCGTCTGTATTTTCGGCATTTTGACAACCGCCTAAAACGTAGGTAACCTGAGTCTGTTTTTGAAGTTCGGTCCTAAAATGGTGCACCAGCCCCTGAAGATCAAACCTTCGGATCTGCATAACGATGCATCCAGCCAGTGGCCAGGTAACAAATTATTTTCAAATATATATTGTTCAACATTTTCCGTTCAAAATAAAACCTTACATTTAATTTCTATTCGCCTTTCTTGTTTGAACAGCTTTTGATCATTCTTGTTCTGACTAGTTGCTTCGGCTTCTGTTACACCCGCATGTCACAACTTACCACACATGTTGTTACACCATGCGCACAGAAAAAACAGCTACGGTTATCTAATTCTCTCCCATTGCCGCACCATTTTTTGGGCACGGGATTCAAGCGTTTGCCAGGGAGAAACCGAACCGATGCCCCAAGCGCTGAGGGCCACTTTCCGCACTGTAGGAAGTTCAGCCACGCAGTCGAAACGTTCGTTTAGATGCGATACCCGGAGAAATTCCAGAGTAAACCCCGAAGGAGTCGGGGGGGGGGCGGGCAATCGGAAACTTTCCGAGTAAACACAGGCTGTGTTATGGGCTTCTAGTACTGTGGTTAAATCAAGTCGTCGAATCACATTATTTCTCGCGCTTTGGGGCTCATGTGTTTATTGCTTGTGATTTGACAACTTGATTTAACGACTTGATATGACGACAGTATTATTAGCCTGTCTTTATGTACATATCTGCAGTGGGCACCTTGGTCTGGTGAACCATATTGGGAACTTTATCGTATCGCTTAGTGTATCGCGGGAGGGGACTTCATCGGAAGTACGGAGGAGGTTGTTCTGCGTCCAAACCGGAATTTTATGTGCCACACGCACATCACAAGGCCCGTTAGTTTCGCTAATTTCGCTTTGGTTCCGAGGTTGACACGCTGTTTTAGCAATGCAGCAGTTTGTCGTTTCGATCAAAATTAGGTGACCCTAAATCCTGCCCTTGAAAAGGCCGGATATGTGCTGGCTTGCACCTAACGTTGGATACTCTAGGATCTGGATATTGCGTGACACATTATTGCCTTTTTGACCACGTATTTCGGATATTTGATTTTGGCGTAATTATATCAACGTCAACTCATGTACCATTTCCTCTATTACAGGCCCCACAGAAGCCTACCTGAATGTATGGCGAAAAAATAGAAACCCTGAGATCCTGAGGAAATACTACGGTAATAACGCTGGTTATCCACTCCCAGGAAGAAAATTTCTCCTGTTTTGCATCCTATAGTGAAATTTATAGCACTTGCATCCGCGTGTAAAAACCAGTTGCGTTGGCTGCTCCAAGCAATGGTTAAAATGTTCCTGAACTTGAACAGGTAGATAAACATGTATTGCCTCGTTCTTTAGGTGCTTTCTCGTGGTGGTGATAAAGCCGGTGGGGTTCCATTACTTTTTGTCGCAGGCCGTGTTCGAACGGGATTCAGTTTTAATCCCGGGATCGGGATTGAGATCAAGATAGTGTCGGGATCGGGATCGGGATCCCGGTTTTGAAAACTCGGGATCCCGGGATCGGGATTGACCAGATAGTCCATAAGCAATAGTTTTTATCAATTTATGCATAAGATGCAAGTTAGTGTCACAGACAACTATGAAACATGTTTATCACACATGAATAAACACCCGGAACAGTGATTAAAGCCTTTTGAAAATCGAGAATAGCTGATGACGGATAAGTTCAAAGATCGTAATTGTAATCGATCAATGGCAAAGCCTATCTTTTGTCATCAAACAAATCAGCTGCACTGGAAAAGAGCTGCTCAGAAGGCACGCTCGTAGGCGGAGCGCTTAGATATTTGGAAGCTAGACGTGTCAGTCGCGGAAACTTTGTCTCATTTGTAGCCCACCACGACAACATTTCCTCGAAACTGAGCCCCTTCGTTCAATGCAACTTTCTGTAACCGTTCCGTCCTAGCTCGACTTGTTCGCGATTGGTGGTGCTTGCGGTTTCATGCTCGGAATCAGCCGTCGAGCATCGCGCTTTCTTTCCCACCAGCATTTCCAGCAGCATTCCCCACCTCTGACAACAGCTTATATTATTGCATAACTTTTTACTTTCTGTTCTCAAAACAATCCAGATCCCAGTACTTTTCTTGGGCGGGATCGGGATTGGTTTTTTTTAAATGACGGGATCGAGATCAGAAAAAGGGTCCAGGATCCCGGGATCGGGATCGGGATCCCGTTCGAACACTGGTCGCAAGATACAGCAAGTTCCGTTTTCGCATCGTGACTAACATTACAATGGTCAACTCAAGTGTTCAAATCATTTAGTCAAGTCACAGCAACCCCGAGTGAGGGCGAGAAATAATACGTACATGGCATTCGGGGCGACTATCCGAAGTGAGTTGACGAAGTGATTTGACCACTTCAGTTGACCACTGTACTATAAGCCCGCATCATTCGCATACGTGCATTAAAAATGCTCCACGGGTGTCTAACGTTATGTAGGTAAAATAAAAAAGCATGCACAATCTTTGCCAAGCTCGATGACGTACATACATACGTACATCGTAATGGTCGTCCCCCTAGAACACTGATGCTTTTTCATTAACTCCGCATAAATGATGAAAAATTCTCCAGCTGCGTGCTGTTGAAGGTTGTTTACTGATGTCAGAACTCATGATCCCGGTTTGGTCTTGTTCAATGATGTTTCATTCATATTCATAACTCAACGAAACGTTGTTTTTTTGCATTGTGTGGCAAGACCGGATGGAACACCGATCCTTTCAATCAGTGATGTAATTGGGGGGATGGGGGCAATACCCAACTGCTACGTATGTAGCTTTCTTGCTCCCAAGCCATACCCCCCAAACTAGCCAGCTAGCTTTCTTGCTCCGGTCATCAAGTCAAAAAAGTGTTCATTTTAGTGCCAAAATGACCATTGTGTGCGAAAATGGTCATAATTCGCTAAAATTTTCTTACACATGCACAAAAATACGCATTTTAACGCTTATTTTAGCATAATTTCGACCAATTTTTTATGCCCCTGTTTTTGAGTGTCCTGGACCAATACCCCCAAATTGAAGTACCCGGCTAGCTAGCTATGTACAGTATGTAGCTTGCTTGCGCCGGACCCCTCCAGCTATAGCTATACTGTAGCTTTCTTGCTCGGACGAACTATACATCACTGGTAACAATGCGAGCTTTGCTCTTCGCCTAAATTCCAAAAATAAGTGTTGAGCGAGGGCATGTGAACGCTTGATAAATGTGTCATAGGCACGCGCATAAGACTGATTCTATTGTTGTCCACGCATGTGCCCACATTGCTCGTCTGGCAGTCTGACTGTGGCAACTGTGCTCTTACGCACGTGGGTATACATACATAGGGTGATATTTTCGAAACGGTGTAAAGGTCAGTTGGGTGTAAAGGTCGGTGGAAAGCTCGGTCGACAGCTCAGTGTGATAGACCTCGGTGTAAACTTGAAATATTCCACGTTAATAACAGGCAATGTTTCACGTTTACACCGAGCTACGCCGACCGAGCTTTCGACCGAACTTTACGCCGACCTTTACGCCCAACTGACCTTTACACCGTTTCGAAAATTCCGACCCAATACATACATACATACGTACGTGTATGTAGACATTAGTATGATGGAAATAGAAGGCACCCCGAACATGAGCGGGAGGAAATGAATACAGGGTGGCCAGAGCACATGTGGATAGCACGACGGCCTGCGTAGACTACATTTGACTAGCCCGCGCATAGGCCATCAACAGCTTGACGAACATTTTTAACGCGAGCTTCGGAGTTTGCGAGCAACTATGGCAATTTTGTGCACAAATGTTTCAGGAATAAAAATGAAAAAGTAAACTCTAAGTTTCTCGAATATTTTTCCTTCATTTCAGCCGAATCAGCAATGCCGAACCAGACGGCAGTGAGTAATGATTCGCTGATGTTTCACGACGAAGACGGGATGCCCCAGTGCTCATTCGATATGCCATATCCATCCGTTCAGGTACCTGGACGCTGGCTGGGTTTGTACTTTTGGGGAGTGGCGGCAGGAGAGTGCGTGGAGTTGGCACTGCCGGCTATGCGTATTGTACATTATTACTATTTGCTGCGCAAAGGCGGTCACAAGCAGGGGGGGGGGGGGCGGGGGGGGGCCGGAACCCCGGCCCCCGCCCCCCAGCACGCACCCCGGCCCCCCCCACCCACCCCCTACCCCCACCCCCTCCTCTTGCGAAGACAGATAAATCGCGGAAAGTAGAGCACGCGATAATCCTCTCCCGACCCGCAACCCGCACCGCCATTGAAACATCAGTCAACCAATCCGGTTCTCTCTCTTTGCACTGCGCATTTGGGAATCTATAAATTCATGGCTGGCGGACGTTTCACAGGAACGTAATGGCCCGAGTTTTCGAAAGCTGGGACGGCTGCGCAACTAGCCCTTTGGCGGTGGAGCTTTCGAGAATTATGTTCCTGTGAAACATCAGCGCATGTACCAAACAGATACATAACTCACGCCCTTCTCCCCCCCAGATCTACATTCGTCTTTACGCGTCCACGCCCATTCTTTTGATCGGCATTGTCGGCAACGCCCTAAACATCGCCGTTTACTCGATCCCTCGATGGCGCGCCGTGCCCTTGAACAAATGCCTGCTGTTCGCCCCCCCGGAGCGCCACGGGGAGCGCATCTAAAATCCTTTGTGAACAAAAAATGGGCTTTCTTCGACTGGGGCTCGAACCCAGGTCCTCTTGATAACCGGGGCATT
>JASAMV010007357.1:0-12649 GCA_030248065.1 Rhynchonema sp. JSB1_4
GATATATAAAATCCACATACAACGTGAAGTTTTTGTGTGTAAACAATGCGATAAAAATAGTCTAATCGAAAATTATGATCAGCGTACACAGGTCACAGATAAAGGCAAAGAATGCGTTCCAACAAACCAACAACCGTAGTTCGGGTTGAACAACAATAGAACATTGAGACTACATGCGATTACTTGCCTACTAGACTGAAAATCAACAGTGCAACAGAACAAAGAACGAAAATCCGATACATCAAATACAGCATAACCCACCACTGATAGAAAACTACGTATCAATTGAAAATCCAAAAACAACTCCAAACTCTAAGCCTGATTATTTCTCAATTGTTCTCTAAGAATGAGCACGCTCTGTCTTTGATCAGGTGGTAACATATTAATTTGAGCTTCACTCAATTGCAACACTTGTGCAATCAACTGTGCCTTCTCTTGTTCGTCAGCCGTTGGCGTCGCGTTAGCAGACGATGTTGCTGGCTGAAATAACTTTGTTCTCATGACCATGATGTTTGTTAGAATCGCTAGAATTTTCCGAATTCCAAATAACATTCCGAATATTCCAAAATTGCTAGACACTTCCAACAAACTACCGGTTACTACTATCTGCAAGTTTCTGTCAGACCAACCGGTGGTTGTCTCGAAGGCATCGCTGGCGGCATATTGGGTGGCGGTTGGTGCATGTTCAAGCCTGGGAATGGGCAGCAGATAAATAACAAGATTTGAAGTAAACGTTAATGTCACACAACAAGCAACAAAAACTGGCGAGCTCACCAAACACCGGCTGTCCAGCCATCGGTGGTGCAGCGGCCATGAAAGGCGCAGGTGCACCCATGTTCGGTGGCATTCCACCCATTGTGCTCACATTAGGCATCATCGCTGCTGCTGAGGTCGCTGGGGGCATCGCCTAAAGTGGGAAACATCGTTGAGACAAACGGAATAGACAAAAAACAAATAATAAATAATTCATTCGAAATATGAACAAGATGTTGATCCAAACGAACTACAGTTGTTGCGGGCGGTGCCGCAGTGGCTGGATGCTGTGCTTGTAGTGCAACACCGATGGGCGCCTGATTCTGCAAGCCCGAGTCTCGGTGTAGCATTGTCATCGCCACCTGAAGCCAGACAAAAACTGTTAATGGCACGTGGTTCACTTTCATGCAAGCTGATTCAAAAGTACCCTCTTTCAACTTGGTCACTCTTGTGGCCTTACCGAGAAATAGACAAGTTGGATACGGTTGTATAATAGCTTACTTGAGTCGCAGGTGTGTGTCTAACAACACTAAACAGTTCATCAACACAATTTACTGATGTTTCAGGGTTTCAAGCCCTCTCACACCAAGATCATCATGGAGCTTTGCACGCTGATAGTGCAGGTGGTCTTGGCGATTTTTTGAATTGAGCATATTTCGAGTTTTGAATATGTTGCGATTTTAATCAGCCTGACAGTGGCTCATGGACGATAAATGAAGAACTGTTACGCTGGTTAAAATCAAGCTTCAATAAACTTCATATCCTTAATTGTTGAAGTCATCAAGACGGACTCCTTGTGGAATGTAAAACCAATGCATGAAACGTCAGATAAACTGGATGGAAGATTAATTAGATACCGTCAGTTACATGCACATGCAGAACTGCCAGCCGATTCGAGTGAGCTATAAATCAACTAGATCCGACTACTGATCGGAGTCAGCGACTTTGCCGACTCCCGACACCGACAGTTCGAAATTTTCCGACACCGACACTGCGGCCGACACCCGACAGTTAGAAAACAGCCGACACCGACATCAGTAATTTTTGACCATTTATAGGCTATTTTGAAGCAAACTACCAAGATCTGAGTATTTATCGCACAGGCTCACAATGTGAGTTTAGTATTTTCCGAAGCTGCCCAACTGGAGAACCTGATTTCCGCATCAAGCAAACAAGTTTTCAGTAATATTTGGTGATTTTCATCTTGACATCCTTGGAAAAATACGATTTTTACGCTAATATTTCAAAATTCGCCGACAGTTCGAGGGCCGACAATCGGAAAATTCTTGTGCCGACATCCGACGCCAGCAGCGACATTTTTAAGGGGCCAACACCGATCGATCCCTAGATCCGACACGTACTCTGCTCACTAAAGCTATAACAACAGCCGAAATTGAGGATACTTTTGAATCACTCTGTACTTTACCCAATTTGAATAAACTACAAAAACCAACAGACACCTGTGGATCGAGGATACGCATGACGACCGCGGCTTGCAACAACGCGTATGCCAATTGTGGATTTTGTAACAACATCGTGCGCGCTTCGTGCGGGTTGTTTTGGATACACAACTGAACACGAGAGTGTTATCAACATCACAGCGGAATTAGTGAGATTCCAAAAAACGATTTTCGAAAAATACCTCCAAAAGTGTGCACAATAACTCACTTTCATTTGTTTCATTAGCTCAAACATTTGCTCCGGAGGCAGTGATGCCACAGCGCGTCCGATTGCTTCCGGTGCCTTGGTTGGTTCCGTTGCTGGTCCATAGGGTCCCTGACGCAAACAATCATTCATTATTCGCTAAATTTGTAAAATACATACCATACGCAATGGTTCACATCAAATTCATAATGAAACAATCAGTCATAATTCACCCTCGGCGCCAGGGTTTATTTTTTCCAAGTGGGCTAGCAGCAAAAAGCTACAAAAATAAAAATTTAGCAGCTTTTTTCTGGGGACTAAATTTGAAAATTACTAGCTTTCAAAAACTTATCAGCTAAAAAAAGACTAAATTTGGTCGAAAAAATCCATGTTCGGCACACTCACCTCCTCGGGATGCGCCGCACTGCTGCCGGCTGCTGCGGCTTGCCCATCTGAACAAAAGTTAAGATTTTTTACTGTTGTGGTTGATAAAATGCACAGGAGCACAGTCGACAACAAAGCGATCACGTTTCCCCACCTGTACTCGTGCCAGCAGCACCCCCTTGCTGCGCGGCCTGTGTCTGCTGTCCCTGACTGCTGTTCACCGCCGAATCCACTCTCAAATTGCGACCATGGAATTCGACGCCATTCAAATTGCGCACCGCACTTTCGGCCGTCTGCTGATCGACAAATTCGCAAAAACCGTAGCCCTTTGGCTTGCCCGTGTCGCGGTCGTGAACGTATCTGACAATTAACCATTCTTGTGCAACATGTTCTTGATTCATATTGCTGTTGAGTCATCCACACAGTTGAAAGTGCCACACACCCACACTCACGATGTACGATCCCTATTCGCCAGTCACCCACCACCATCACCAACACCAATAACACCACTGGTGTAACTGGGGTGGGGGAAGGGTGGCCCCCCTTCGTCAGTGTAGTTCCTGGGGGAAATGGGTTCCCCATCGGGTACGCCTGTTCCCCCTAGCTCTGCCCGTACACTGGGTTGCCTCTCCGCCTGGGTAGCAGCACCACTGAATAACACCACCGAAGCCAAGAAAATGGGCCAAAATCTGCTGGCCCATTTTTTAAATATACTGCTTCATTTAAAATGGAGGTAAAATTAATCGTTTCAGTAGTAATCAGTACAGTAGTTATATAGTAAATTTCCAAACTCGCTGCCGCACAATAAAATACGCCCCATAGTTAATGTCAAGTTATAAACCTGCACGCTAACGATGCGCGGTTCTGAAACATTGCGCGCAGCTGCCTGGCTGGCTGGCAATCTGCGTGTGTGTTGGCTGTCCGAATGTTTCACAAGTTGATTTTCGGGTTTAGAACCTGACATTAACTATGGGGCGCACTTTACTGTGCGGCAACGAATTTGGACATTTATTATAGTAGTAATCAGTAGTACTAGTACTGCCCTTCAGCGGAGCTGGCTGCTACTTCAAGTATCCAGTACATTCATTTTTCCACCCGGGGGTATCCGGTATCCTGAATAGGGTTAGAGGTCGGGGGAAAGGGGGTATCCGACACGGATGGTTGCACGGTACCTACAATTATGCAAATGAGCAAAAAGTGGTTAAAAAGCTAGAAGTCAGGTCGGGTATTTTTAGAACTGTCGGGTGTCAGCTTTTTTTCAGATGTCGGCTGTCGGGTAAACCTTATGACCTCTCTGACCCTAACCTGAAGTGCACAACCGGGCCAACTTGGGCGAAAAGTTCTGTCAATTCGTTTTGTTGCGCGTCGTACGAAATGTTGCCAACTGAAATAAGTTTGGTTTTGGGATTATCCATGGTGACTAAAATTACTCTAGTTTATATGTTCGGGAAAAAACGGTTCTTTTTCAGAAAAAACGTTTTTTTTTCAAACAAATTACCTGTACCTACTTTAGGAATTCCGAAGTCAAAAACCCATTTTGGGCAATTTTTGCTTTCCTTATGGCTTGTTAATCCCCGTCTGCGTGTTTCGGCACAAAAAAGGTGGCTTCGCTTTCAGCTGTCTTGGGCCTTTTTAAAACGATTTTGTACCGGGTAGTTTCAAACCCTCAAGAAAATTTTTCGCCATTTTTCAGACCAAAAAAACACATTTTCTCGGTGAAATAAATTACCGGTAGTTTTTCCGGAAATTTATTTTCAAAAACTACCGGGCTCCGGGAAAAAAACGGTTTTCGTTTTTTTTTCGAAAAAACGGTCTTTGTTTCAGTTGGTCACCACCATGGATATACCTGCAGTGTAGTTCCTGGGGGGAGGGGGTCCCCCGCTCGGGTACGTCTGTTCCCCCTCCATGGTACGGCTGCCCCACTGTCCCCCTCCGGGTACGTCTGCTCCCCCAATTTTTACCTAAGATAGGCAAATTTTGGCCTAAAATAGGCATTTTTAGGCATAAAATGAGTGATTTTTAGGTCAATGTCGTCAGTGTAGTTCCTGGTCCGGAGGGGGAACAGGCGGTACCCTCTTTTTTTCGGAGGGGGAACAGACGTACCCACCTGGGGGGGAAGGGGGGAGGGACCCGGAAGGGGAGGGGAGGACCCAAATTTGGAGAAAAGTCATTTTTTGAGGTCGAAAATTTGATTCATTTTTGCCCCCTTTTGGAAAAAAATCTCAATAAAAAGGGCATTTTGGCAATTTTTGACGACATTGACCTAAAAATCACTCATTTTATGCCTAAAAATGCCTATGTTAGGCCAAAATTTGCCTATTTTAGGTAAAAATTGGGGGAGCAGACGTACCCAGAGGGGGAACAGTGAAGCAGGCGTACCATGGAGGGGGAACAGACGTACCCGAGGGGGACCCCCCTCCGCCCCAGGAACTACACTGAATGTCGTCAAAAATCGCCAAAATACCTTTTTTATTGAGATTTTTTTCCTAAAAGAGGCAAAAATGAGCCAAATTTTCGACCTCAAAAAATGACTTTTCTCCAAATTTGGGTCCTCCCCCCCCCTTCCGGGTCCCTCCCCCCTTCCCCCCATGTGGGTACGTCTGTTCCCCCTCCGAAAAAAGGGGGTACCGCCTGTTCCCCCTCCGGACCAGGAACTACACTGTATACCTGTACCTGTACCTCCAGGATATCGGACACAAAGTTACCAGAAAAGTAAAAAAACAAACCGAAGACAGAGCGTCGCTGCCGTTCAGCGCGATCAATATCACTGAGTTGAGCGTTCGACATGCCTATCCAATGCTGAGCACGAATGACTGTTATGTTTCCTAAAATTGGTTGGTATTAATAATCACATTCAATGGTGTGGCACAGAGATCGGAAACGGGCCGGCCCGGCCGATTTTGGACCTGGTCGACCGGGCCGGGCCGGGCCGGAGATTTGAGGGAACCGGGCCGGGCAGGGCCGAGTTAGCCCGGCCCGGTATGCCTTAAATTCGAACGAAATTCCCACTTTTTGAACCAAAATTTTCAAAATTTTTGCGCTTCGCGCAATAACATTTCCTAGTTCTTGATCTTTTCAATCATCGTTTTGAAGAAAGAAGCAGTGGTGTAGCTACCCATACCCAGGCCTTTGCTGAATCAACCCACTGTACCACCAAAAAAGTTTGCCTGCAATCAACCTTACCTACTGTACCGACCGGTCGAGCTAGGGGGGGTCATCCGGGAACAAAATTTTTATGTATACATATTGATGAGAATGTACTCTTAAGCGCTAATTTCGCGCGTCACGCGCGATTTTTCGCCTGTATGGAGTGAAAAATACAGATTTTAAACCATTTTGAGCCAAAAATTATATCCACTACTGTACCAGCCGGGGCGGCGACTTACGTACTGCATCAGGATGGCGCGTCAATCTACCTACCTACGCTACCCCTCCCCCCAGGCCCCAGCTGCACCAGTGAAAACAAGTATTCTGCAGAAAATTTTCGAATTTTTTTCAGCTTTTTGGACGTTTTCAGTTTTCGGCCCTTGAAAATTGGCTAACCGGGCCGGGCCAGGCCGGGCCGACCTGAAGCCAAAACAAGCCGGGCCGGGCCGACCTCAAGCCAAAACGGGCCGGGCCGACCTGCAGCCCTCCACCGGGCCGGGCCGGGCCGACTTTTCCCGGCCCGTTTCCGATCTCTGGTGTGGCAGGGCGGCAGGGGCGCGGGGTGTGGAGCAGAGGTCGCAATCGGGCCGGCCCGACCTCGGGCCGGGCCGGGCCGCGATTTTGGGCTTTTGGCTCGGGCCGGGCCGGGCCGGGCCGGAGATTTGGAGGGTCGGGCCGGGCCGGGCACCCCGGCCCGAAGCTTCTGAAGTGACTTATTTTACTGAAAAAAGTAGGGTTTTTTTGTCAAAAACACTAAAATTTCTGACGGATTCAGCAAGTAAGTGATCAGTATTGTCCAGTTCCAGTAGTGTGGCTACCCAGGTGTGCAATCAACTTACTGTACCACCAGAAAGGCCTGCAATCAACCTACCTACTGTACCGGCCGAACTAGGGGGAACAAAAATTTTTGTGTCTAAATTTAGATGCAAATGCACTCTAAAACCCTCATTTCGCGCGATTTTTCGATTATTTGGAGTGAAAAATATCGATTTTATACCATTTTGGGCCAAAAATAGCAACCTACTGTACCAGCCGGGGGCGGCGGTACCTACTGTACCAGGATGGCGCGTCATCGACCTTACCTACCTACTGTACCTAGGGGAAGGGGGGACCCCACCCCCCAGCCACACGATTGGTATTGTCTATCTGGCGACTTTTTTTATGGAAAACAATGAATTTTAAACCAAAAAAATAGATTCAAAAATCGCCAAAATTATGACAAAAATTGGGTTAAAATCTGAGCCAAAAATTTGGGCCGGGCCGGGCCGGAGATTTGGGGGTTCGGGCCGGGCCGGGCCGGAGATTTGGGGGTACGGGTCGGGCCGGGCCGGAGATTTGGGAGCTCGGGCCGGGCCGGGCCGGCCAAACCCGGCCCGATTGCGACCTCTGGTGTGGAGGTCCGGTCCCCCTTAGGTACAGTAGGTAGGTAGGCTGACGCTCCACTGGTACAGTAGGTAGGTCGCCGCCCAGCGGCTGGTAGTATTAAGTTTAACCGGTAATTTTTTTAGCAAAAAAGGCTTCATAAATATCATCAAAAAATTCGGACCGGCCGGGCGACTTTCGGGCATTGAAATGTTTTCTCTCAGTTTCGTTAATTTCCAATGTGGTCAATCAATGTGGAGGATCGGAAACGGACACTGAGATAATTTCAACACCAGGATACGGACTTTTTCGGCGTCTCACGTCCGTCCATTACTGGAACATGTTCAACCTCCAGCACGTCTCTCCTCGCAAATGCGAATCGAAAGGTCCAAAAGTGCATTTTTAGCCTTTTTCATGCCGTTTCCCGACAAAATTTTCTCCAAAATAGGCGTTTTCGGGCAATCGGTATCCTTAAGTACTGGAAAAATATTTGGAAAAAAAACGGTTTTTTTTCCGGAAAAAAACGGTTTTTTTTCAAAAATCCCCCCCCCCCCCCCAACAAAAAACCAAAACCCCCCACACCCCACCCCCCACCCCGCCCGCAACAACAAGCCAAAACAAAACCCAAAAAACGAAAAAAAGATATTTTGCGGAAAAATACGCAAGGTATAGGGGGGAAGGGTATCATCCCGAGCCGACCCCAAAGGGTATCTCGAGTAAGTAGATTTATGGTTTTCAAAGGCAAAAATAGGTGTTTTTCGACCTCGGACCCCAAAAAATCTACACCAAAATGTTCTTTTTCAGGCCAATTTTCGGCAAATATCAAAAAATACCCATTTTTAGGCCAATTTTGCAGTAAAATTTGCATTCAAAAACTGGCCTTTTTTCGCCTTTTGACGGACCGGGGTATCTTGGGTAGCCTCTGCGGGATCTCGGTAAGTCCCCAAACCTTCCGGCCCCCACGGGAACAGGCGGTACCCCCTTTTTTCGGAGGGGGAACAGCGTACCCACCTGGGGGGAAGGGGGGGAGGGACCCGGAAGGGGGGGGAGGACCCAAATTTGGAGAAAAGTCATTTTTTGAGGTCGAAAATTTGGCTCATTTCTGCCTCTTTTAGGAAAAAAAATCTCAATAAAAAAGGTATTTTGGCGATTTTTGACGACATTCAGTGTAGTTCCTGGGGGGGAGGGGGGTCCCCCCTCGGGTACGTCTGTTCCCCCTCCATGGTACGCCTGCCCCACTGTTCCCCCTCTGGGTACGTCTGCTCCCCCAATTTTTACCTAAAATAGGCAAATTTTGGCCTAAAATAGGCATTTTTAGGCATAAAATGAGTGATTTTTAGGTCAATGTCGTCAAAAATTGCCAAAATACCTTTTTTATTGAGATTTTTTTTCTAAAAGGGGCAGAAATGAGCCAAATTTTCGACCTCAAAAAATTACTTTTCTCCAAATTTGGGTCCTCCCCCCCCCTTCCGGGTCCCTCCCCCCCTTCCCCCCCAGGTGGGTACGTCTGTTCCCCCTCCGAAAGAAGGGGGGTACCGCCTGTTCCCCCTCCGGACCAGGAACTACACTGACGACATTGACCTAAAAATCACTCATTTTATGCCTAAAAATGCCTATTTTAGGCCAAAATTTGCCTATCTTAGGTAAAAATTGGGGGAGCAGACGTACCCGGAGGGGGACAGTGGGGCAGCCGTACCATGGAGGGGGAACAGACGTACCCGAGCGGGGGACCCCCTCCCCCCAGGAACTACACTGCAGGTATATCCATGGTGGTGACCAACTGAAACAAAGACCGTTTTTTCGAAAAAAAACCAAAACCGTTTTTTTCCCGGAGCCCGGTAGTTTTCGAAAATAAATTCCCGGAAAAACTACCGGTAATTTATTTCACCGAGAAAATGTGTTTTTTTTGGTCTGAAAAATGGCGAAAAATTTTCTTGGGGGTTTGAAACTACCCGGTACAAAATCGTTTTAAAAAGGCCCAAGACAGCTGAAAGCGAAGCCACCTTTTTTGTGCCGAAACACGCAGGCGGGGATTAACAAGCCATAAGGAAAGCAAAAATTTCCCAAAATGGGTTAAACTAGAGTAATTTTAGTCACCATGGATAATCCCAAAACCAAACTTATTTCAGTTGGCAACATTTCGTACGACGCGCAACAAAACGAATTGACAGAACTTTTCGCCCAAGTTGGCCCGGTTGTGCACTTCAGGTTAGGGTCAGAGAGGTCATAAGGTTTACCCGACAGCCGACATCTGAAAAAAAGCTGACACCCGACCAGGGTTTATTTTTTCAAAATGGGCTAGTAGCATAAAGCTAGGAAAGTGAAAAATTTAGTAGCTTTTTTTTTGCTGAAATGCCAATTTACTAGCTTTTTTGGCCCAAAATATAAAAATTTAGTAGCTTTTACGCTACTAAATTTGAAAATTTACTAGCTTTTCAAAAAAATTTAGTAGCTAAAAAGCTACTAAACTTGGTTAAAAAAATCCATGCACCCGACAGTTCTAAAAATACCCGACCTGACTTCCAGCTTTTTAACCACTTTTTGCTCATTTGCATAATTGTAGGTACCGTGCAACCATCCGTGTCGGATACCCCCTTTCCCCCGACCTCTAACCCTTCAGGATACCGGATACCCCCGGGTGGAGAAATGAATGTACTGGATACTTGAAGTAGCATCCAGCTCCGCTGAAGGGCAGTACTAGTACTACTGATTACTACTATAATAAATGTCCAAATTCGTTGCCGCACAGTAAAGTGCGCCCCATAGTTAATGTCAGGTTCTAAACCGGAAAATCAACTTGTGAAACATTCGGACAGCCAACACACAGCCAGCCAGCCAGCCAGGCAGCTGCGCGCAATGTTTCAGAACCGCGCATCGTTAGCGTGCAGGTTTATAACTTGACATTAACTATGGGGCGTATTTTATTGTGCGGCAGCGAATTTGGAAATTTACTATACAACTACTGATTACTACTGAAACGATTAATTTTACCTCCATTTTAAATGAAGCAGTATATTTAAAAAATGGGCCAGCAGATTTTGGCCCATTTTCTTGGCTTCGGTGGTGTTATTCAGTGGTGCTGCTACTGCTACCCAGGCGGAGAGGCAACCCAGTGTACGGGCAGAGCTAGGGGGAACAGGCGTACCCGATGGGGGACCCCTTTCCCCCCAGGAACTACACTGCCGAAGGGGGGCCACCCTTCCCCCACCCCAGTTACACCAGTGGTGTTATATGTTATTGGTGTTGGTGATGGTGGTGGGTGACTGGCGAATAGGGATCGTACATCGTGAGTGTGGGTGTGTGGCACTTTCAACTGTGTGGATGACTCAACAGCAATATGAATCAAGAACATGTTGCACAAGAATGGTTAATTGTCAGGTACGTTCACGACCGCGACACGGGCAAGCCAAAGGGCTACGGTTTTTGCGAATTTGTCGATCAGCAGACGGCCGAGAGTGCGGTGCGCAATTTGAATGGCGTCGAATTCCATGGTCGCAATTTGAGAGTGGATTCGGCGGTGAACAGCAGTCAGGGACAGCAGACACAGGCCGCGCAGCAAGGGGGTGCTGCTGGCACGAGTACAGGTGGGGAAACGTGATCGCTTTGTTGTCGACTGTGCTCCTGTGCATTTTATCAACCATAACAGTAAAAAATCTTAACTTTTGTTCAGATGGGCAAGCCGCAGCAGCCGGCAGCAGTGCGGCGCATCCCGAGGAGGTGAGTGTGCCGAACATGGATTTTTTCGACCAAATTTAGTCTTTTTTAGCTGATAAGTTTTTGAAAGCTAGTAATTTTCAAATTTAGTCCCCAGAAAAAAGCTGCAAAATTTTTATTTTTGTAGCTTTTTGCTGCTAGCCCACTTGGAAAAAATAAACCCTGGCGCCGAGGGTGAATTATGACTGATTGTTTCATTATGAATTTGATATGAACCATTGCGTATGGTAAAGGCAGTCTACGGGAGGTTGTCACTCAGCCCCCGAATACCGTAACCCACCGTAATTTTGATCTGCAAGGATCGTGTCGAGACCATTTTGTTTTTTATCTATGTTTTGCGTGTTAGCGCCAACACCAACCAACATTTCGAAGTTTTGGGGATCGACGCGCACGATGACAATTTCCAGCTTGCTGCCGCTAATACACGTGTCGATAAGCAGCGATCAGCATGGGTCTCGCAACGATCTTGCTTGCGGTGGGTTACGGTATTCGGGGGCTGAGTGACAACCTCCCGTAGACTGCCTTTATGTATTTTACAAATTTAGCGAATAATGAATGATTGTTTGCATCAGGGACCCTATGGACCAGCAACGGAACCAACCAAGGCACCGGAAGCAATCGGACGCGCTGTGGCATCACTGCCTCCGGAGCAAATGTTTGAGCTGATGAAACAAATGAAAGTGAGTTATTGTACACACTTTTGGAGGTATTTTTCGAAAATCGTTTTTTGGAATCTCGCTAATTCCGTTGTGATGTTGATAACACTCTCGTGTTCAGTTGTGTATCCAAAACAACCCGCACGAAGCGCGCACGATGTTGTTACAAAATCCACAATTGGCGTACGCGTTGTTGCAAGCCGCGGTCGTCATGCGTATCCTCGATCCACAGGTGTCTGTTGGTTTTTGTAGTTTATTCAAATTGGGTAAAGTACAGAGTGATTCAAAAGTATCCTCAATTTCGGCTGTTGTTATAGCTTTAGTGAGCAGAGTACGTGTCGGATCTAGGGATCGATCGGTGTTGGCCCCTTAAAAATGTCGCTGCTGGCGTCGGACGTCGGCACAAGAATTTTCCGATTGTCGGCCCTCGAACTGTCGGCGAATTTTGAAATATTAGCGTAAAAATCGTATTTTTCCAAGGATGTCAAGATGAAAATCACCAAATATTACTGAAAGCTTGTTTGCTTGATGCGGAAATCAGGTTCTCCAGTTGGGCAGCTTCGGAAAGTACTAAACTCACATTGTGAGCCTGTGCGATAAAAACTCAGATCTTGGTAGTTTGCTTCAAAATAGCCTATAAATGGTCAAAAATTACTGATGTCGGTGTCGGCTGTTTTCTAACTGTCGGGTGTCGGCCGCAGTGTCGGTGTCGGAAAATTTCGAACTGTCGGTGTCGGGAGTCGGCAAAGTCGCTGACTCCGATCAGTAGTCGGATCTAGTTGATTTATAGCTCACTCGAATCGGCTGGCAGTTCTGCATGTGCATGTAACTGACGGTATCTAATTAATCTTCCATCCAGTTTATCTGACGTTTCATGCATTGGTTTTACATTCCACAAGGAGTCCGTCTTGATGACTTCAACAATTAAGGATATGAAGTTTATTGAAGCTTGATTTTAACCAGCGTAACAGTTCTTCATTTATCGTCCA
>JASAMV010007362.1:0-15970 GCA_030248065.1 Rhynchonema sp. JSB1_4
AATGCATGAGGCAACGAAATTAGAAACTTACTATACTATTCGAGCTCATTTTCCTACAATTGGGGCCCGGCTATTGGGGCCCGACAAGAGTGTTCACCGGCTTACTATAGTGTAGGTTAGGCTGCCCTCACCCCAATCAACGCACTTAGTGTAAGCCTAAGGCAGGACAAGGTAGGACAAAGCTGCGAGCTGCAAACCGCTGCCAAATGACAGCTTTCTTAATTAATTAAGAAAGTACGCAATGCTAGAGCTACATAGCATACGCATGGATGAATCGTATAGTGCGTCCACCAGCTCATGTCCCTTTGTGATGCTGCTGGCCGACCTGTTCCCTCCCTCCACGTTCTGATGAAAGAGAAACTGAGTTTCCGAAAAATTATTTTTGCTCCTAAATTGTGATTTTTTTAAATCAACGTGTTTTATCCATTTTATTTTAATTTAACTTTAAATTTGATCGAATGCAATCTTTTTCAACACATTCTGACATTTTTTCATAGATGATTGCTGAACGAGCAAAGAGCACAAACAGAAAAAGCAGGAAAGATCAAACGAAACATATACATACTGTAGTTATGAACATCACAGATCGCCCCCACAGCATGTTTGAGCATGAGGCGAACAAGGGGTCATTCGCTTAAATAGAGCAGTTACACAAATGCACATGCATATGCAGCCAGCTGGTGGCAACGGCCAGGCGGAGGCCCTGGGTTCGAGCCCCAGTCGGGGAAAGCCACTTTTTTGTTCGCAAACGATTTTGAAATGTACATGCTTTTCTTGTCATTAGTCAGGAGAAATGTCCTTGCTGCCAGCTCACCCATTGCCAAGGTTGGGCAAAAAAAACGACGGCGTTTTTTCTGTAAAAAAACGATGTTTTTTAAAAAAAACGCCTGGGTCGTTTTCCTGTTTTTTTAAAGCTGAATTTCCTTGATTTTCCCTGATTTTTCAGGGAAAATATGCAGATTATCAAGGAAAATCAATTTTTTTTTGTCCCATTTTTTCAAAAAATTTTCGACCAATTTTTACTTTGTAGAGATACGTCGATATACGGAGTTTGACTTTCAATGATGACCCCGGCCAAAGTTGGTCCCATTATGCGGGTCTGATATGGTATCTTAACAACTCGCTAGAAAAGGGTTGAAACCCGTTTATTCTGCCTCAGAACACATAGAAGTACTTCATTTAACCACGTTTTCTTCCCTACATGAGCGTTTTCCATTTTTTTGGGCGCATATTTTGGTCATCTGGGTGTTTTTAAAAAAAACGTTTTTTTAAAAACGTTTTTTTAAAAAGAACGATTTTTTGTAAAAAAAACGTTTTTTGCCCAACCCTGCCCATTGCTTAATCACTCAGCAATCAGATCAATGCGGAATAGTAAATTTCTGTATTCCGCATTCCACATTTTTCTGATCACCACTACGGAATTGTGACAGAGGTGATAATGACAGCGTGCGGCTCAAATGTTAACGCAAACAGCAACTGAGATGTTTAAGCAAAAGCATCAGTTATACTTCAGAAACCTGAATTTCCGCAAACGTGATAAAATACCCAAGCGCGAAATGCGGAACGCAGAGATTTACAATTCCGCGTCTTCATGATCACAACAACATCTTTTTGAGAGTTCACGGCATTCGGGCACACACTGCAAAAACGATTCTGCTGCTGGCACTAAAAATGCAATAATATGCCCAGCAAGCAGTCCACGAATGCACATCATACCACTAAAGTTAAACCGTCCGTTCAGAAATGTGTTTCTGCGCGCTCAACGACCATGCTGTACGTACATGCCTTCGCACCTGCGTATAGTCCAACCACGTGCTCATGAGACGAATCTTTTCAAGGCTTGCTTGGCCATATTCAAAAATGCGCCGGTTACACGTGTTTTCGCAAACAAAAGAAAGAGATTGGGCCGAGAGACATGATGATAAGTTCCAGCTGGCTTACCCCAATTTTGTTGCGTGCTTACGCGAACAGCAACGTCGTTCAACACACAAATGTTTTGGGAGTCAAAAGGGAATCTACGCACCGATGTGGAGAGCGTGTTTTTAAAAAAATACATGCGTTTCTCTTTCTTTCATTTCCGAAATACCTGGAACCGGAACATTATTCAATCCGTTCAAGTCAACTTCAAAATAAGTCGTCTCATGAGTTCGTGGCTGGACTATACATAGATAATATACAGTATGTATATGTACATGTACGTTCACTACGTATAGATAGTGTGTAGGTGTAGCAAGGTTTTAGATTCGTTTCTTGGTCCGTGTTTGTTGTAAGGAGTGGTCTTTTGCAAATGAATCGACGAGCTTATAATATCCCCGTTATTAAAACCGAGCAAAAAGAAGCACCAGAGAATGCCAAATAAGTCCCCACCAATGTACGTCCACAGTTGTGGCTTAGAGCCCCAGTCTGTGTTCATTGTCACAGATGTTTCACATGCCTAGGGAACTTTTTCTGAAATCTCTAAGCAGGAGGCTGTCCTCCCAAATAAATTCCCAGGGGACGTATTTGGCACTCTTCGGTTCAAACACACATACGTTACCGAAACATATAAAAAATGACTTAGCACAAGAATATTGTTCTCCGACTTCCCACGCAAAACGCATATAACAAGGGCGCTTGTTCTGCTGCAAACTAGTAATTTTCACCACGCCGCCTGCTCAAAGGGATCAACGGCTTTGAGGTGCGCATAACAGAGCATGCCACAGACAGGCTTGGCCAAGAATTGCTTTGCCAAGTTAAAGATGGACGATAATGCAAGAAACACCGTGCAAGTACATACATTTACGGTCCAGCTGAGCCGAAAATCGAGCAACAAGGGTTTTCGGACTTGGAGAGTTCGAATTTCGACTTAATTTCTTGGTCCTGCTATTTTCGCTACATGGAATAAAATTCGGACAGGGTCAACATAGGTCCATCTGGAGAGGAGCTTGGACCTAAAATGATCGGGACGAGAAACATTAGGTCAATATTTGGATTCTCCGTGTTCGCAAACTCCTGGTGCTCATTTCGTAGCCTACTTGAACCCGAGCGTTACCCACAACAATCATGCTTGAAGCTGTTTTATCCACCCTATACAAATATGGCAGATGAGATAAGGTATAAGCAGACCCTATGTATCTATCGTGAACGGAAACTATTTATTACAAGGGAAGTTGATGGCTTCGTCGCTATACTGTGGTATCATCATCTGAACTACAAAAAATAGCAGTTGAGAGTACATTGTATAGTCCGTCCATAAGCTCATGGCACTTTTGTTTGGGAGGTTCAGGTTCCGTTGTGAAAAATTGTTCCTCTGAAAGGCAATGTCAGAGAAAACGGCGCACAAAAATAAAATGAAAACCGATTTCTCTTTCTTTTCTTTTTCGTAAGCCAACCGGAACCGGAACAGCACTGGACCCTGTCAAGCTTTTCAAGCTGACAAAAAGTGTCATGAGCTGATGGATGGACCATACGTCTGTGGCTTGAGAACCTGCATTTTTTTTAAATTACATTGTGATGTGTGCTGCTGAGGGATTCCCTTCTAGTATTTTTAACAAGCGTGGCGTGTGAAAATAGACTATTAGCATCCTTATCTAAGAAGCCAAAACGTTGCTTAACGGATTGCTGTCAGCTTAGATGACCGGGAAGGGTTTTTTGACCGCACAGGTGCACAGACAGGATAAGTCTTTTGCAAGGGCGTCAAAAACTCCGAAACAGACCCTGAAAAAGAAAAAAAAAGAAAAACCCCGAAAATAGAAAACCCCGGAAAAACCCCGAAACGAAAAACCCCGAAAAATATAAATTGTGTAAAAACAGATTCTTTGTCAGAAATGGGTGTTCATGTATAGCTTGTACATTGAAAAATAGGTACTGGTACCGTTCGGGCTTGTGCTCCAGTCTGAGCCGAAGCAACTTTTAAGGCCCAACTGTACTTCGTTCTCTCACGCAACATGATATTGCTGATTAGCTGTTGCGGCGCCTGAAAACCAATCAGCGTGGGAAAATTTGTTTCGTGTTGCGTAAGAGAACGAAGTATACATAGTTAGGCCTTTAAGTGTATGGGTGATGTTTCACTCGTGGATCACGAGCGACATGAATACCCGCTTCTGGCAAGAACATTTTGTTCATCCTGACATTTTTTTTATTTGTTCGGGCTTTGTTCGGGGTTTTTCGTTTTCGGGTTCTTTTCGGCGTTTTTTTTGTGTTTTCGACGGTCACCGTTTCACAAAGATGCGCTGTTGAATTCAAATTGGATTTGATTCCAGGCTGGACGGAAATGATCTTTGCAAACGTCAACGAAGCATCCCCAGTAGTTTAAGCCTTATTACAGTGAGCCGTGGGCTTAATTGAAGCACAAAAGAATACCCAGCGCGCGTAAGCAGGGTGTGACGGACACTAATTGGGACACAGCCAGATTGACCTTTGCTTGTTGGGCAGCTATAGGATGAGCGGCGGTAAGTCGTCAAGCTCCTGAATCAAACATGGCATAGTGAGCAATAATAGTATACTTACCTTAATAATTAGCCATTTAATGTTGTTAACAGAGTTTTCCGTATACTGTTTAATGTTCAACCCTTAACGGGGTTCTGTCCGGAAACGTTTCTGAATGGACCCCCCGGGGGTCTATTAGGGTAAAATGTTTGAAACAAAACGCCAATTTATCACCTTTCTTCGAATTGAAATCTTTTCCTTTCCTATCCACTGGACTTTATATGGAAAACTCTTGTATATGTAGGTATCATACTTGGGAATTGGACACGAAAGAGCCGTACCGAGGATTATTACATCCCTTTCGTGAGACATGTATTCGAATAACGTATTCACGCACGAAGTCTATTAGCTACATAGACGTTGATGACGTTTAGTTTGGCCATCATTTAATTAGGCTAGCGTCCCGTCCTTATCAAGCCACCGGTAGGTAGACGCATAATACGTCATGTGCAGCTCATAATTCAGGCTATTTTTCAAGAAACATAAAAACAATGGTGGCTAGCCAGACACTAAAACCCGATTTGCACTATTATACACCAGCTATGTAATAGGTACTGTTTCGCATGATAATTGTTGTGCAAAAATTCACAACTTCTCAATGAAAGATGAATGAACCCGGATACTCTTGTAATCCAGCTCCGGCGGCTTATCGTGCTTCAGAAAGGTATAGCAATTGTGTTGTTCCTCGACTTATTTCGGCACTTCGTGAGAGTAGAAATTCGTATTGCAAAAATTTAACAAATGAAAATATCAGAAGTGATAGTTTTTGATCGGTTTTGCGTCCCTCCCAGCAACTGCCATACAGCATCACGAACGACACGGCGGAATAGTACCGCTCACACAATATTTTGCGTCTCTCGGCTATTTACGAGCCACTGAGTTATGAAGAAAGCTGAAATTTGCCATTCACTTGAACTAAAGCACGATAAAAAAATAACTTCAGCACAGCGTCCCATACACGCAATGTGCACATCATGCACTTACACAAAATTGCGTATTGTGCTTACGACGTACTGAACAGAACAGACAGTGTACCGAAAACACACACTTTGTATGTATTACATAAAACTTAGACGGCACAATTTTTGAACTTGACGTAAAATGCACTGTGTGAATAAACAGTGTTGTGTGTGGGTGTGTTTTGCGTAATGCATGCGCATGCGCATCTTGATTTTCCATGACGCACATAGCACGTGTGAAAAATTTTGTTCGAAAAATACTTCACGCACTGTCAGACAATAACGTAGCGGTCATATTTTCCCAATCAAGCCACGTCGCTCAATAATATAGCTTGACAGATCACGCAACAAGAACCAATCAAAGATATCAGCCACCGCCCGAATGTATTCCGGAATAGATGTCTACTTTGTGAAGGCATTCTATCACTACGGACTATTCGCCTACCGACATCGATGGAAGCTCATAATTGGCACATTTGTGTTCTTTGTGACCGCTGCCGTTGGACTGAAGAATTTTTTTGTGCTTGTAAGCTTGTCGGTATGCGCTTTGCCGGCAACACGTGGATCGGGTTTGGTATCGGTGTCGGGTTTTGACTTTGACTTGGCATAAAATATGTTCGCTCCAACACACACTGTTGTGAAGCAACAGCTAGCCACTTGCGCACTGGCTACACACCACACACACACACACCACACACACACATGGTCAGCTGGATGAGGGTCAGTCAAGTAAAAGTCAAACCATAGTCAAACCCGGCCCGGGTGCCAGCAAAGTGCACACTCGCTGTGGATAACTTACGTATTTTGTTGAAATCACTGATTTCTCAACCGAATGCAACGTTGCAGGAGTCAAAAGACGCTGAGTACGTGTTCACACCGTGGAACGGAAAATATAAAACGGTGAGCTTCAATTCGGCTCTATCACTTCATACGAACAGAATGCTCCATATGTAAATTGTACCGCAATTAGGCGGCGTTTTTGATAGCTCGTTTCGATCTTCTTTATTCGCTAATCAATGGTGCAGACAGGAAGTTTATTTCCAACCAACAAAACAGGAATTCGGGGCGCAAACCGAACACTGGCCGCTCGACGAGAACGCCTTCTTTCCCGGCAAAGTGTTCAAGTACGAAACGTGGCATTTCGTCAACGCGCGACGTCTGGACTTCGGAAACATGCTTGATTTGGACTACATCACGGCGATGACGTGCTTCAACGATTTTGTCATGCACAACATCTCGGTGACCGTCGAGCCGAAGGACCGAGGTGTGGACATGCGTTTTGGCCTTATTCTAATGCTGTCAATGCAACTGCCTTTGTGTTTCGTCCAAACGCGGCAGCATGTTTGTTGTCGTCAACGCACCTGTCGGGTTATCCAACTGTGTTGTACCAGCAGCCTTGTATTCATACATTTCTTCGAGCCCATTTTGGGCTGCGGTTGTCGCGCTGTTACTATAGTTCACATGCGCATGCCCCCACGTGCGTTGCACACGTACGTTTGCACGAATCACAGGCAGGTGCGTTAAAAGGGGTCTTTCGCATTTCAAACCCCTTCAAGCTTCGCATGTGTTTAGACAGTGGCCAAGGCGTCTTAAAAGTCAAACACACCAGAGGTTTAACGTTCAGCATGCGGCCAGGAGATGCCCTTCAAGAGGAACATCTGGGAACAAAATTAAATATGGACCAGCACAATTTCTATCTGCGCATTCAGGCAACTCGCCTGATGAGAAGGGCGGTCAAGGTGCAGAATGTTTCGCACGTTGCTGTACATCTTAGCCATATACAAAGGTTCGGTGCTTTTAGGGCCCACGTGCATTTGGGCCCGCGTGCATTAGGGCCCAAGTGTGCACTAGGGCCCAGGTTGCATTAAGGCCCAGGTTGCATTAAGGGCCCGGGTTGCATTACGGCCCAGCGTGCATTACGGCCCACGTGCATCAGCGCCCACGTGCGCTAGGGCCCACTGTGCATTGGGGCCCACCGTGCATATTAGGGCGCAGCGTTCATTAGGGCCCACATTACGGTTTTGTAACTGCGCGTTGGGAACAAGCGTTTATTCATCGAAAAGAACAAAATATAGAAGCGTGTTATTGTTGTCAGATATGGCTGTGGCATGTCAGTCACTTTTGTCGTTTAGACTTGTCAGATAGGCGTTCGCTTCCAACCAATAATGCTATGGGAGAATCTAATGCCAAGTTCGTGACTTCTGCCAGTTAAACATACCACATGGATATGACTAACCATACATATGTAACTTTCTAACACAACTACCACCTACCTAGATTCTCTTATATTGCATTATTGGGTTGGGAGCGGCGCTTGTCGGACAAATCTAACTGACAAAAGTGACTGACTTACCAAACCATAACTTAGCATAATAACACGCATGTACATATCTTGTTGTTTTCAACAAACAAACGCTTGTTCCTTAGGTGCAGTTACAAAGCAGTAATGTGGGCCCTAATGCACGGTGGGCCCTAATGCACGGTGGGCCCTAATGCACGGTGGGCCCTAATGCACGGTGGGCCCTGGTGCCAGGGTTGGGCAAAAAACGTTTTTTTTAAAAAATCGTTTTTTTTAAAACGCCCAGATGACCAAAATATGCCCCCAAAAAAATTGGAAAACGCTCATGTTGGGAAGAAAACGTGGTTAAATGAAGTAATTCTATGTGTTCTGAGGCAAAATAAACGGGTTTCAACCCTTTTCTAGCGAGTTGCTAAGATCCCATATCAGACCCGCATCGTGGGACCAACTTTGGCCGGGGTCATCACTGAAAGTCAAACTCCGTATATCGACGTATCTCGACAAAGTAAAAATTGGTCGAAAATTTTTTGAAAAAAATGGGACAAAAAATTGCTTTTCCTTGATAATCAGGGTACTTTCCCTGAAAAACCAGGGAAAATCAAGGAAATTCAGGATTTAAAAAAACGAAAAACGACCCAGGCGTCTTTTTTAAAAAAACGTCGTTTTTTTGCCCAACCCTGCCTGGTGCACGTGGGCCCTAATGCACGTGGACCCTAATGCACGCTGGGCCGTAATGCAACTTGGGCCCTTATGCAACCTGGGCCTTAATGCAACCTAGGCCCTAATGAACAATGGGCCTTAATGCACGCGGGCCCAAATGCATGTGGGCCCTAATGCACGCGGGCCCTAATGGACGTGGGCCCTAATGCACGTGGGCCCTAATGCACGCAGGTCCCAATGTAGCGTGTGCCCTAATGCACGCTGGGCCCTAACGCACGCTGGGCCCTAAAAGAAGGGAACCTATACAAAGTACAGTATGACTCCCTATTTGACCCCACCATGTGTGTGCGCTGCACGTGCGCTCAATGCACGAGCCGGAGGGATGTTTCACACAAACTACAAATACAGTGATGGTGAGGTCTATGTACGTACATAGCATTGGCAGACTACAAACAATTGGAGAGTAGTCATACATTTTTTTGACCCGCAGCATCTTTTGATACTGCGCATGAACACATTGATCTTACATCGGTACTGTCCAACCACCAGCTCATGAGACGACTTTTTTTAAAGCTTGCTTGGCCAGATTCAAAAATGCACCGGTTACACGGGTTTTCGCAAACAAAAGAAAGAGATCGGGCTGAGAGAGATGATGACAAGTTACAGCTGGCTGACCTCAATTTGTTGCGTGCTTACGCGAACAGCAACGTTGTTCAACACACAAATGTTTTGGGAGTAAAAGGGAATTTACGCACCGAGGTGGAGAGCGTGTTTTAAAAAAATACATGCGTTTCTCTTTCTTTCATTTCCGAAATACGTGGAACCAGAACATTATTGGAAAACCAATTTCAAAAAAAGTCGTCTCATGAGTTCGTGGCTGGACTATACATATGTTCATAATAATGGTCAGACAACGAAGCAGTGCCAGCCAGTTTGCGGTAACAATAATGGCGTCATACGAGCAGCAGCCAATCAGCTTGCTGGATCGTGGTGGGCAGCAAACGACCGTTCCGTACAGCGCGCGCTGATTGGCTGCAAACACTGCTGGCTGCTGGGCATACAGGTTGAATTAGTGACTCGGTCCGGGCGTACGAAGTGCAGCCCTTCAAATGAGGCGTGCGAAAGACAAATTGCGTCAAATGAGGCGTGCGACGTACAGTGAGGCGTGCGAAGGACATCCGACACGAAATGAGGCGTGCGACGTACAGTGAGGCGTGCCAAGTACACTGAGGCGTGCCAAAGTCAGCCAAGATGAGGCGTGCGAAAGACAACCGACACAAAATGAGGCGTGCGACGTACAGTGAGGCGTGCGAAAGACAACCGACACAAAAAAAGCACAAAGACAGGAGGCGAAAAAGCACAAAAAGAAAAAAAAGGGACAAAAAAACAACAAAAAGAGACGAAAAAATGAGGCGTGCCAAAGTCAGCCAAGATGAGGCGTGCGAAAGACAACCGACACAAAATGAGGCGTGCGACGTACAGTGAGGCGTGCGAAAGACATTCGACGCCAAATGAGGCGTGCGAAAGACATCGAACGTCAGATGAGGCGCGCGAAAGACACACCCACTTCAAATGAGGCGTGCGAAAGACACACCCACTTCAATTGAGGCGTGCGAAAGTCACCCCCATTTCAAATGAGGCGTGCCAAGTTCATTCGTGTATTATGCACCAATGACATCTGTAATGGCTTGTACCATGCCGATATGTGATGCGGCGTACCAAGTACGTTTACAATGAGGCGTGCGAAGTACATCGGACATCAAATGAGGCGTGCAAGTTCGGATTTTCGGAACTCGCTTGTAAAGGCTTGTAGAGCGATTCTGAAATCAGTTCTGGAATCGATTATTCATTTTTGCGTGGTTTCGATATTTGTCCCTGCCTCACTATAGAATTTCGCTTTTCTTTTTATTTCGAATTGCAACGAATTGTTCATGCTTGACTGCTAAATGTTTGAAGGTCTACTTGTCACGCTGAAACAATTCGTTGAAATTCGAAATAAAAAGAAAAGCGAAATTCCATAGCTAGCGGTGTTGCTCGTTTCATGCGAAACATTCATTCGGCTTGACACCTTTTTGATCAAGCAGTTAGCCTGAATGTGCAGGTATAAATTGGGCTGGTCCGCGGCACACTTTGTTCCCGGATGTTCCTATTGACGTGCATCTCCTGGTCCCATGCTGCATATTGGGTTCTTGGCGCGTGAGAGTGTAATAACGCCCGGTACAATGTTCAAATGCGTACAAAGTTTGAAGACGGTTTGAAATGCGAAAGGCCCCCTTTAACAACAGCAGTATTTTCCATTTTCCTTGTGCTTGCTTTCTTAAAACATTATCCACAAGTCACCAGATTTTTCTGCAGCCAAATTTCGGTTGAGCAACGGTGAGTTCATACCGGAACTACATTACGAGCCCGACCTTTGCATGAAATTGGAAAACAAATGCTTCATGAATGGCTATCTGGGCATTTTCGCCGAATACGCGAAATCCAGATTGACGTGAGGGATTTAACGATACACGTTATTTGAACTTAAAACTTTTCGGACATAAATTATTGTGACAAGATGTTTCTAGTTTGACGGAATATGTGGAAAACATCACTGCCGACGGGAGGTTGTACAACGTGACTGAAACAGAAAAATGGGCACATGCGTTCGTGTGCTATCATCTTGAGAACGAGGTATGAGTCGAATTAGATTCATATTGTGAAAAAATATTGTATATGTCAATATTTATAGCACAAGTTCGATTTCAGTTAAGACTGACGTACCCGACCGGCTACGTTGGCAAAACGCCAATATATTTTGCAGCGGTTTTGGGAGAAGTCGAGCTGGGCACCGAACGATTGCTGGTCGACGGTTGGTATAATTTTTTGAATACATAAAAATAAATTTGATATGTGCATGATTTTTAGCAGACAGACTTCGTTTTCATTACGATTTCATTTTACGTTTATGGTTATTGAGACCAGAGGGATACGGATCCAGAAATGACTCTGTTAAGAGTGCAAAAACACCGACAAAAATGTCCATTAATATTGACAAAAATTTCGACAGTTATAGAAATCAAAGAGAGAATTCAACTCCAAGTGTCTAACGCAACGTCACAGGGTCAAACCAGACGGCCGAAGAGATCCTGTGCAGCACGTCGTTTGACGACTACATCACCGGTGCCAAGTACATACAGATGTTTTATGACACACGATTTTCGACGCCCGAATTGAAAGACTATGGATTCAAATGGGGCGAAGATTTGCAGCGGGTGGCGCTCGGCAAGGGACCACTTAGTGAGCGATTGAAAGAACAATGTGGTCATGACTTTTATGAGGCAAGCAATTGCGCAGCGTGTTTTTGGTTATTGTGCAACGATTCAGTCCCGGGGCACAGATTCAGGCCCTGTCGATTCAGGCCCGGCTGGAGCCTAAGCCTAAAGCCTATAAATGAGTCAAACATGCTGGGCTTGAATCGCCCGGGCCTGAAAAACCGTGGGACTGAAAAGGTCGGGCCAACTTCCGGGCCTGAAAAGTCGCGGAATAGTTTTGGGTTGCCCGTTTGGATCTATGCCTGCGCTCGCAGACTGGGGCGGTGCACCAGGTAATCGTCAGTGGGAATGAACCACGTGACCCCCCAGAAACAAACACGACACGAGCTGAGTTTATGCTGGCGTAAAAGATAACAGCTGATGGCTGTGCACTACAGGAGAATGCCGATTAATCCCCGAAGGATTATGTGGATTTTGTTCCTGTTTGATTTGAAATTTGAAAATGAAAAATTATGCCTACCAGAAAGTAAATCATACGGTAATTTTTCGAATAAATCGCCAGCTGGAGATCATACGACACATCGTACTGCAGATTAACCAAATGGTTATCGAAGATGCTAAAAAGGACCGACCACAGATTTTAATAAGCAACGTGCACCCGGCCAGCTTTACTTGTTTTCTACAAATGCCCCACACAGTTTCCGTTACCATCGCGTGTCACATAGCGACCTTCTTTTTGAAGAGAAGAAATTTTTTTTATTCCTAGTGAACCCCTTTGGAGATTGTTCGCAAAATGTCCGAATAATCACCACTGAGGAATCTTTCGGGGGGGGGGGGGCGGGCGGGGGGGTAATCGCATTTTCGAGCATTGTTTTTAAATTTGGCGCCACCAGGGCATATTCTGCACGCAACACACACACCAAACCGGGCACAATGTACATACATATACACATCAGCTGATCGCGTAATTTCCTTGGCGTCGGATGCGCCTTCTCAGGGCACGGAAGACGGAAAATATATTCACAATCGTTTTGCTGTTTCGATAAACTTATGTGCATAAATAGAGGCGCAGGAAAAACTGTATTAGTTCAGGATCTGCTCCAGGATGAATTCGGATGCAATGAAGTTTTGACAGTCAACGATGAAATCAAATAGAGTTTGCATAAAAAAACGCCAAACAATAGAACCGACAAAATGGCCAAGAGCCGCTAATTTACAACACAACTTCATCAAAATCCCGTTGCAGAAGTTCGGCGTCAATCTGAACAAATTGGACACGCTACCGACGGCGCTGCAAAACGTCGGCGCGCGATTCCTGCCCAATTTCATCACCACATTCGCTGTGATCGTATTCTTTGCGACATTTTGCAGCTTTGTGCTGCTGCCAGATGAGGACAGTTCGAAGTGAGATCATATTCGACAATAATTTTCAAATATTGCATGTTCTCTCTTTCATATACGTTGGCAGCTTAACACGACCGAAATCAAAGTTGGTGGTCGGATCTGATCGGACATGACTTGGTCAGGTGATCTTTCTTACTTGGATATAAGGAAATTTAGTGATGCCGCTAGTTTCAACCAGAGCAGCAGTTGTTCTAACACTTGAAACGATCAGCTTCTACGCTGGTCAAAACTAGCGGCTCCACAGTAAATTTCTTGATATCCTAAATATAAAAATCACACTTGACCAAAGTAGGTCCGTGCTATCCGATCAACGAGTTTGACATCGGGGCGGCCTAAAACTGATCATGCTGTTTCTTTCACAGGGCGGGCAAACATAAATCGTTCATTGGGATCGATTGGACACGTAGCAAACCGATGCTGCCCTTGGCTGGCGTTTGGACAGTTGTTATGGCGATCATTAGCGGAGTGGGAGTTTTGCTCTGGTTCGGCGTGATGTGGAACCAGGTCATATCTACGATGCCGATACTTGCGCTGTGTAAGTGACATTGTGTGAAAGTTTTGCGCTTTTTTGAAAAATCAAACATGCACTAGATAATTGGCCAAAAGCTGGATCCGCCACCGTTATCTACAGTGGAGGCATTCATTTAGTTTATTGCTCATAAAAATACAAGATAACGCGCCAGCGGGTTCAAAAACATATATGTACCTGGTAATTGACAGCCTTAACACGGTCAGTTCGACCCTGCGTGTCGAGAAATCGACAATTTTTGGCTAATGGCCTAGAGCCCCCGGGGTTTTACGTGGAAAATTTTCCACTTAGAGCACCCGAGCAGCAGCAGCAGCATTCAGCAGGTCTTTAAGTGGAAAACTCCGGCACTAAGCGCTATTTAGGCCCCCGATTTACAAAAAAAACACTTGTGACATCTCAAGTTGAATCCACAGGCATCGGCATCGACGACATGTTCATCATGCTGTCCGCCTGGCATCGGACGGACCCGCGCGACCAGCCGCATGAACGAATCGGTGTGATGCTGAGCGAAGCGGCCGTGTCCATTACGATCACAACGTTGACGGACGTATTATCGTTTCTCGTCGGTTGCTGGACAGATATACCAGGTTGGCCCGGAAACAGACACTCGCTGACTCGCATCGGTCGCTATCGGTCCGATCAGTATTTTGGTCACGTGACTTGTCTTACGAGAAAGATTATTGATTTTCTCACTCTCTTTCTCTAAAAAAAAGTCTCACTAATTTTGGCCAGCGTAAATATTATCGAGATCAAACGACGCGATCGGTCCGGTCCGGTCTTGGCTTTGGTCACGGGACTGTTTTGAATTAAGGATATTGAGAAATTTACGAATATGCCACTAATTTCGACCGGCAGTTGTTCACGCTGATAAGAAGCTTTTGGACTTGGTCGACTACGGCGGCATCAGTAAATTTCTTAATGTGTCCTAAATACAAAAAGGCCACTTTACCGAGGCGCAGGGCAGGTCCGATCCGATGATCCAGTTTGATATCGTCCACCGGCATTTCACAGCTTTTGCAGTTTAATCTACCTGCATACAGTAATGATAGATAACTAACTGTTAACCAATTAATCAATGATAGATAATTGATGTTGTAATCCGCTGCAGGCGTGTGGGTCTTCTGCGGCTACACGGCCATTACGATGGGTCTCACATTCATCTTCGTGCTCACCTACCTGACGCCGGTGTTTGCGATTGCGGCCGACTGGGAGGACGACGGCCGACATTGTGTGTTCTTCTGGACAAGAACAATCCAACCCGGAGAGAAAGAGGGTGAGTGGATGAAAAAGCGACACTTGCTGCTTACAAATTAAATAGCCGTGGGAGAAATCTTTTGGCTTATATTCATGTCGTCGACTCAGATCTCGTCGTCTGCCGTTGACGACCAGAGTTGCAATCATTTGCGTTGACTACTACCCAATTAGCCAGTTCATTCAGATGCATCGATGTTCTGGCTGTATTCGGGCTCAGCGTGGTGCGCGGAACGAAGCAGAACGAATCAAGCTGCAGCGCACATGAATGGCCACGTGGCCGACACCAACACTGGCCCTGTTGGCAGCGAGCCAGGTGTGCCGCATTCCGTGCACGGCCATCACGAAATAACGCGCGAACGTGAAAGTCTGCCGTCGAAATTCTTTCGCAAATTCTACGGACCGCTGATTCTGAAGCCCGTTTCGAAAATGATCGTTGTCGTCCTGTACATCGTGTACCTCGGCGTTGCGTACTATGGAATCAGATTCTTGAAACAGGGCTTGGATCCCGTCAAACTGGTGCTCGATGGAGACCCGTTTCAGGAATGGGCAAAAGTGTCGATCAAAGGTTTGTCTCCGTGATCAATCATACTCAACGCTTTTCACTTGGTGTGTGCACTGCTTGTAGTGGCTCTGCCCTCGCGATGCACAGATGTGACAAAACTCTGTTTATGAGTTTGCACTCTGAAAATCTGACGGTGGTGGATTTTTGGAGGCAAATTTGCCAGAGGCGTTCGCATTGACGAGGCCTGGGGCCTCGGTCTGTCAGCGAAAGCAGGGCGAAACAGACCAACATTACTGCACTCAGTACATTTCGAAGCTATTCCCCCGTATGCACAAGCCTGAGCGGTGCCTGACTGCTCAACTCCCGTAATTACGAAGAACATTTCGCTGAGCGAACGAAACTGTTTTTTACAAGCTCCATCTATGCGTGTAGCATCAGCGAGTTGGTCATATCAGCGTGCACTGGCTGCACACGGTATATGTTATGTGCACTGTGCTTGTGCAAAGAGGTGCGTGTGACATTGAGGGCTCTAGCAATACACACAGTGAAGCCCTCAGGCACACGGACTCACCCGGGATTGTGAGCAGTACATTCCAAGAGCCTTTGCGATCCTTCCTTTGACTGGCCACGAAACCTGAAACC
>JASAMV010007364.1:0-10570 GCA_030248065.1 Rhynchonema sp. JSB1_4
CGTTCGGGGGTGATTTTCATGCGGAAAACAGCGCGGGTCAATCTTGTTGTCTTTGTAAGACATGTTCCTTCGGATATCGTCTTTCAATTTCGGACATAAAATCAGGCGGTGTATTGTGAAAAATAATAATGTCGCGCCCCCTTTAACAAGATTTCAGTTCACCGTGTTTTCAAAGAAATGCAAAACATTTCCGAGTTCTGCGTTTTTCATATTTCATCCGGAAACCGGAATCCGGAAATATTTCCGGAAAACGCAGATGCTGTTCCGCATCCGGAAATAGGTCAAAGTTTTTGCATGTGAATATTTCCGGATTCCGTGTTCAACCTAAGTCCGCCCTTACAATCTTGTTGCCTGGGCCAATACCCCACCGGGGACAAGCTTCCGTGTACTACCTGCTGATTGTTTCTTATTTTTATTTACATTTTTATTTCCCATTCAATGCAGTTCCAGTATTATTTTCGTGGATAAAATGAAAAGCAATGGTTATTTTCAGCTGCAAATACCTCTTCAGGTGGCAAGTACGTGCCGCGTGCGGTGCTGTTGGATCTCGAGCCCGGTACCATGGACAGCGTACGTGCCGGACCGATGGGTGCACTGTTCAAACCAGACAACTTTGTGTTCGGTTGGCGTCTTTGATTATTGTAGTCGTCCAGAAATCGTTGATGAAAGGGACTGAAAACTAAAATTGGCAATTTTGTGCAGGCCAGAGTGGTGCGGGTAACAACTGGGCCAAGGGCCATTACACCGAGGGTGCTGAGCTGGTTGACCAGGTGTTGGATGTCGTCAGGAAGGAAGCCGAAGGCTGTGATTGTCTGCAGGTTGGTGATGATCGTTTTCTTGCGCAACTTGTTGCTAATCAATCATCAATCATTGCAGGGTTTCCAAATGACGCATTCCCTCGGCGGTGGCACTGGTTCGGGCATGGGCACTCTGTTGATCTCGAAAATCCGTGAGGAATACCCCGATCGGATCATGACCACATTCTCGGTCGTGCCCTCTCCCAAGGTTGGATTCAATTTTGGACTCCATTGCTGTATTTTCCACTTGCGAAACCTTTTAGAATAACTTTACAATCGTCCATCTAACTGTAGGTGTCAGTACAACACCCGTAAATTCCACACCCGGTTTTGTAACGATGCTTCTTGCACTTAACCTTCTTCTGTACGTGTACGTGCGATAAACAATAACTGTACATAGGTGTCCGACACGGTGGTCGAGCCCTACAACGCCACCCTATCCGTTCATCAACTGGTTGAAAACACTGACGAAACGTTCTGCATCGACAACGAGGCGCTCTACGATATCTGCTTCCGCACACTCAAACTCGCCAATCCCACATACGGCGATCTCAATCATCTCGGTTGGTCGGAGGATTGTTACTTAGTGAGACGGTGTTTGTGGCCTGGCTGGCTTGGCTGTTCGAATTTTTAGTTTGTGCGTGATAATGAGCCTTCGGCAGCCTATGTGTGTCTGGTTCTCTTTCACCAGTCGGGCTAACTTCGATGTTCTGAGAAAAAACTAACGTTGCCGATGCTGACTGATTGACAACGCAAGTCCCATATTGCTTGGCGCCACTGCCAGATATTGGCCTGTCGTGCTTACGTATGCGTGAACGAGTAGTGAGCCTTTGGAGCTCTAGCATAGCAGCATGTAAGTAGAAACACCCAGATAACCCGAGGTAATATGATCGTGTAATTGAATTTTTCGCTGACGGCCTGCTGGACTTACTATGGTTTCACGCAGAAAGCCGGTTGTGAATAGGCTGGGAAGGACGTAATTTCGGATTTCGCAATATTGGATCTAGGTCGCACCACACGCACATGCGCACAAATCGATGTATCTGCCTAATTTCATAATATTTACAGCGAAACGTGCATGTGCCGTGTGTTGTATGAGTCAGTGCGGTTATTGTTTTATTAGATTGCTTGAACAGGCTCTGGGCTGGCTGGCTCTTTCATAATTACTGTGGTTGTGGTTTATGGTTGGGTTATTGAGAAGATGAACTTAGTAGTGGATTGGTCACAAACATGAGGGACCACATGGCATAATCAAGAGCGAAATCATTGGGTACTCAACTGGGTACTAGTCCAGCTCGCCCCGAACAGTAGTTTAGGTTTTGGCTTAGAAGTCAAGCCTAGGTGGCAATTGTAGCGGTGACCCATTGTAGCATCAGCCTAACTGTAGGCCTAAGCCCAACCCTAAACTACTGTTGGAGGCGAGCTAGTACCAGTACCTCAACAGCGGCCATGTTCGGTTGGGGCATCACCAGTGTAGTTCCTGGGGGGGGGGGGGCCCCCCCCCGCCCTCCCCCCCCCCCCTCCCCCCCCCCCCCCCCCCCCCTCCCAATTCAACCAACCCCCTCAATATACAAAAAAAATACAATCCTATTCCCCTCCCCCCCCCCCCCCCCCCCCCCCCCCCCCCCCCACAAAACCCCCCCCCCCCCCCCCCCGCATCACAATCACTGTTTTTGTCAGTAGTCGGCCATGGTTCTTTGGTCAATATGCATGTGCTTGTCATCCTCCGATGCCATGTGACAGATAGCACACGCACCATGGAATGAATTTAGACCGTTGACCCTGAGAAGCTGTGGTGTACCACATCCTTGTTACTTATGTGCAGCTTCAACGCACTGGACTGTTTGTGCAGTGCGCATTTGCATTGGTTGCAAGCAAAATTGGTTTTTTTGATGGATGAATGCTTCTGGTTGCGCTGCCGGCCAACCAACTAGTGAGTCTGTCTGGGGTCTGGTCTTGTGTGCGCCTTGACTGGCTGGCTGAAAGAGATGTCGTTTCCCATGGAACTTGAAAGCCGACACTCTGTGACACTGTTATGTTGCGATAATCCCACAGGAATGATATGCCAGTTTGTTGCGCGAACCATGCACCAATAGTGTCTAGTTTTCGTTCATGTTCTCGATCATTGTGCGGTGCTTCGGACATTACTATGTACTGTATGTGTGCATATCGCAGTCTTAGTGGCGGAGGTGTTAATTGCAAAGCTTTGAACGGCAATTGGGGTGACCTGGCCCTGGCGGCGTAAAATCTTGTATCATGACGCCACAATGTAAGGAACTGCAGAAATGACGTCGTGTTTGCGCACACTGGTACAATCATAGAATGGGAATGAGATGCTTATTACGCCAAATTGGATGGAAATACAAATTGTGTGTGGCGTGCCGTGTTGAATCTTGCATGCGCGAGTGGAGGTCACATCATGCTGAAGGACAACGTGCCCAAATGGCAATTACGTATTGGCTACAATACGGCATGCGGAGCAAAGGGGCAATAAAACAAACGATCTGGCAGATGTTTCAAAAAATGAACAAAGTTGTCGCATGAGGTTTTATAGGCATGTGGTAATGCAGGTATTTTCGCACTGACGATGACTTTAGTGCACTGTCCGCGTGTAAAAACTAGTCGGAATGGCGCAGCCAAGAGCCATAACGCGTCATTCACCTTGTAATCGAACTCCAACATGCGGTAGTGGTCGCAGCAACAGCAGTACGGAAGATGGATAGATAATGAATCATAATTACGACACTAATCATCAACGTCTGCAGTGTCGGTGACGATGTCCGGTGTGACGACATGTCTGCGATTCCCCGGCCAGCTGAACGCGGATCTGCGCAAACTCGCCGTCAACATGGTGCCCTTCCCTCGTCTGCACTTTTTCATGCCCGGCTTTGCGCCACTGACCGCGCGTGGCAGCAGTGCGTATCGGTTGGTCATTGTCCGTTTTTTACTTTTCATCTCGTGTAGGTTTTGATTCATCAAGGCCTGTAAATTCTTTGTATATTCGTGTCTGGGTTTGCCTTGGTCATCTTCTGAAATAACTATGTATGTTTTTTGACTAATTTCGATCCCCTCTCCCTCCTGCACACATCATTGCAGTGGCTTCAGTAGGTTCCGAAATGTGCTTGATTCAACCAGGTAACGTGGCTGAGACAGATCCGGTGGTGACCACATTCATTGGTGCAATAGCAAACGTGCCTGTTTTTCCAGTGCCGTGACCGTAGCGGAATTGACACAACAGATGTTCGACGCAAAGAACATGATGGCCGCGTGCGACCCGCGTCATGGCCGATACCTGACTGTGGCTGCCATGTTCAGAGGACGAATGTCGATGAAGGTGCGCGTCCAGTTGAATGTTTGGGCGTTTTTGACAGGGGTCACTCTGTGATGCGCACTATTTGCTACTCTTGATTGTAGAACATGATGAAACCAGCTAACCACCATGTTTGTATGACTGAGAGTTGCACGAAATTTCAGAGGATTGAATTGTGGTTTATTCTTTCTTGTATGCACTCTCCTTGCTAATTCAGGACGTTGACGACCAAATGTGCTCGGTGCAAAACAAGAACTCGTCGTATTTCGTTGAGTGGATTCCGAACAACGTCAAGACTGCCGTGAGTCACGGAGTTTCTTTTTTCAATTCCAGTCTTCTAACAGTCCTCATTCTCGGATGTACACCTCTGGCATTACAGGTGTGTGACATCCCGCCTCGTGGTCTCAAGATGGCCGCCACTTTTGTCGGCAACAGCACTGCCATCCAGGAACTATTCAAACGCATTTCCGAGCAGTTCACTGGTAAATTTCCTCGACCGTTTTTTCTCAGTTGTTCGTCGAATGCCCCTGGGCCCTGATAATCTCAATCAACACTTGATTTGCAGCCATGTTCCGTCGCAAGGCGTTCCTGCATTGGTACACGGGCGAGGGCATGGATGAAATGGAATTCACTGAGGCCGAGTCGAACATGAACGATCTCATCTCCGAATACCAACAATATCAGGTAGGCGGGCAGATTGGGGAGGGGGCAAAGCCATGTGTATAAGGCATTCTCTACAATGAGGCACCCTGTATCTTGATATATGTATATATATGTATCTATGATATATGTATCTTGATGCAATGATGTTTCACAGGAGGCGACTGCCGAAGACGATGGTGATTTCGAGGAGGGAGACGTGGAACATCATGATCTGGAGGATGCTGAATAGATAAAATGTACACCATTTTTTAAGTCGCATTTTTTGTTTCATTTTGTATTGGCTTTTTGCATTGACTGGCTGGCATGATTGGTTGAAAGCGTGTTTGCTGTTTGATGATTCCCTTTTATGTCGATCATTTCGCATTATTGTTGATTTCTTTTTTCGGGATTGGCAGGCGATTTTTTGGGATTATTTTTTAGAAGTGTGCATCATTTAACTTTGTTTTTTCTACCCATTCCTGTGTTCTGTAGTCAGTCACACTGCACTGCTCATTGTATTGCATAACCGGTTTGATTTTGGGGACTGAATGCTTTGGTCAAAGAAGCTAATAATCATGATCTAAAATACAAAGCATATCAGCCTCATACAAAATCAGTGATCCGTTTTCTATCCGAATTTGTATCAGTAAGGGTATTTTAACTCGGAACTGTCTGATTTGCATTTGATGCACATGTGGTATTTTACTTGTTTGAATGCTATTCAGTTGCTTCGTTTGTCACGAAGAATGCCAGCGACGTGTTACACTTACCTTACAAACATACATGCGTCAACACTGTCTGATTCATTTGTTTGTTTTTTATCGTTTTGTGTTTGGTACCAAAAGTAATTGATTCTTTGACCCATGCGATCTGATTTGAATACATTTTCGGTAATCAGTGAACATTACATTGCAGGCGCATTTTTATGTCTGCTGAGTGGGAGTCAGTAAAAAGGTTTCTATGAAGGTCATCGACAACATTAAAAAAATTTATCAGCTGCAACAGAGCAACAGACCACAATGTGCATACCTAACCTAGCATTAGGACCAGAACCACACCGATGTTTGACTCGTTATCATAACACATAAATCAGGCGAAATAAAGGCATACACCAACACGAGCCCGATTTCGAAGGTGGTATGTATTCAAAACGAATAGAAAGAGAAAATCATCATGCTCCACTTTGTACTCTTCAACGTGTAACATTTCCCAAATCAGCACCCACGTGAGAGTGTTTCACTATTCTGCCAGCTGCGAAATCGGGCTCGTGTTGGCGTAGATTGCCTTATACTTGCCCCGCTTCTGTCCGCAAAAGCTCGAAAAATCACCGCTCGCGTTCACAAAAGCACGCTCACACATAGGAAACGAAAAATTGTATTGTATGAGTTTTGCAGCTTCGCCTACCTATAATTGTGACCAGCAGGGACGTAAAATACTACCTGGGTGAATAAACTTGACACAAAAGCGTTTCATAGTAGGAAACCGCTCACAACCGTTTCTGCTTTGGCGCGCCCACAATGTAGGCTTTGACGAAGAATCTGGCGAATAATATCAGATAGGTGCCGTAGATCATAAGGCAGAGGGCAAAGTTCTGCCAGGATTGACGACAGAAGAGACCTTGCGATTTGTAGTAGTAGACGAACGAACCAACGGTGATGCCACCGACCATTTGTAACGTCTGCAAATAGTCAGTTCAGATGGGGGCTTGCTTCCGGCACCCGTCAACTGAGGCCCGATCCAGCTGTGAGCTCAGGCTTTGTGGCAGGCATGGCCAGAGCCATGCTGAATTGGGCCCCAGCCTACATGTAGCCGACTATCTCGAAGCATCGTTCAGTCAAAAGCTCACGTCACCACGACAGAACCGGACGATCACAAAGCATTGACACGGGTCTGGCACTGAATAAGTGATAACGCTTTCAGTGCGAGATAGACAGTGATGCTTCCAGCAGTTGACAAATCAAAATCAAATCGCTGCTTGAACAAAATTCCTTGTTGTTGTGAGGTACCTGGCATGTTGTGACGAACATGGCGATGTATTTGTGCACATGCACACCCAGTGCACGCACGGCATAATAGCTGTACATCAGGCTGTGCACTGTCATGTTCATTATGATGAACCAACGACCGGGCGCTGAATGTTCGGCACCTGAAAAATGTACAAGTGGAAAAATCTGAGCTTCAAATTTTTTTTAAATTTTTAATCAAGAGCGTTTTTTTTTCGAAACAACCCTGGTTTTGGGGTACGTGACCATCGGATGCATTTGCACTGACGATGGCATGAGCACCGCCCGTCTGTTGAAACCGACACTGACAGGTCGAAACGGGCAACCAAAAACCAAGCTTCATAGGTCACATTACGATGTTTCAATACTTACATGAATGCCAGCTGAATACAAGCACTGTTACATGGTGGTACCAATGCAGGAAAATGAGTGGCCGCTTGCGCAGCACGATAAATAACGTGTCGCCAAGCTCTATGACCTGAAAATGCAAGAAACTGCTTGGTCCGTCCGGTCCACATCCACAGAAGCGGATTGCATTGACCTTAACACTAACACTAACATAAACGCAAACATAAAAGAGAAAAATGACTACCAAAAATGAAGTTAGTGACACGGTTAAGGTAATCCGCTTCTGTGGACTGGGCCCTGCGTTGTTGTAAAACTTTACTGTCGGTAATTGTGAACAAACTTCTAGAACTTCATCTTCGGTCACGGTACGTAATATTCATATATACGAAGCGATAAGAGGTCGACAAGTAATTGGGGAATAAAACATCGTGCAAAGAAATTGTTCTGGCGAGGGGCACTGTAAAGGGCATGCACTGCATACGCACCTTTGACCACATGAATGCTTCCGACCAGAACCCAAATGGTGACTCTGGTTTAGACGCAAAGCAAACGGCTTGATATGTGGAACCAGCCATGTACAGTTGATATGCTTCTTCGTACATCCGCACCGAACCAATTAGACTGTAAAACGCATATTTTGCTTTGTATATCTGTAAACCGTACATTTTGCATGCCAAATCCACGTGATGTGGATCCACGCTTAAAAAAATCCCATACCTGAACACAGCCAGTGCCGCATTCCACAGCACTAATACGCCGTTGATGTGCATCGGCTTTCGATGTTGCATGATGCGACGCACACCGAACATGACCATGGCGTATGCTGCAAGTGTGCAAGGGGGAACGATTTGTTACCAGTTCGACGGGCACATCACTATCTGGATCACACTCGTGCCGGAATGGTGATGGATCGGTGTTGGTGAACCGACACGGCCCCATCTGATTACCAAGTTGACACTGCCAGCCGATCTAATTGCTTTACCAATTCACCACATTTTGCAAAAAAATCTCTAAAGTTTGTCTCAAAAAGACTCGGGCTGCGTTATACCACCGTAGCATAAAGCCAGTACTTCGGGCAAGGGGAACATGATATTATACGGCACAAATACGATTATTTTTAACCTTGGCTTCAAAAAGTGAGTGGATTTGCTCAACGTGAGAGAGGACATGTTCAATCAAGAATTCCAATGATGCCGTAATTGGCGGCCCAAATTACACGAGCACGAACTACATCAAATCAAAGCCAATTCTTAAGACTGATCAAACCAGCTGATATGATAATGGATGTCCACCAATAATTTTGTAGAAATATCGTAAACGGTCGAGGGTTGTAGCCCCGCTCAAAGAACAGGTCATATTTGGCAGTATAATTGGTGTAATGTCCAGTCAGCATGCGGCCATCGCCGTCCAATGGCTCATGAATGGTCCGGTGCAACATTATTTAAATTATTTTTCTGAAATTTGTGCATTTATAAAACATCAGCTAGCTATACAAAATGTCCATGCATACTACTGCTGAATGTGCCCCAGCATTCTACGCGAAATGTCCATATGCACAGTACATACATTCAGCGGGTTTGGTCAAATTCCCTGTGTGACATGTCCTTAACTTACGAGCACATTTTTGTTGCTATAGTGTACGATTATGGAAAGTAGTAACAAAGCACACAACTCAAACATACGTGGTGACACTTTACTCGCCCTGCATTCGAACGTTGTGCAACACGACCTATGTTTGTATCTGCTGTTATACACATTTTTATTATTTTGTATAAAAGACTTCGCAAGACCGACAGAAACCGTCGTGGCCGGCGGAAACAGTATAATATTTTGCAGCGCTGTTTAAAATGCGATGAAGGCAACAGAATAATAACAGGACAACAACACGAGAAAAATGGGAAGCACGCACGCGCGGCAATCTTTTTTCGCCAAGTTCGGTCAATTTAGTGCATTCTTCTTCAATTGCCTATTCCGCGCTGGAACTTTTATCGATTATCCACCTTTCGCGCTTTTCTGCATTTGTGATCTCGGCGGCGGGAAATTATTTTTGAAAATCGAATTTTATCTGGAAACCGGCTTTGAAAAAATTGTGATTTCCCAAAGCCTGTCTGTGGTTTATATGTACGGATTTTGGAAAATTTCAACAGCTGCGCAGCTCTTATACACGTTTTATGTGCGAGTTTGCACAAGTATATGGAACCACAAGCAACAATAAACCGGGATTTATGCATAATGTTGCTTGAAAACTCTGACCCAGGCAAAACGAAAAAAGGTAAAGTTGTTGCACAGCGATAATTTTACTGTGCACACAATGCAGACCTGTGTGCAATATATTGTGAATATTCACATGCGCAACGTCACACATCATCAAAGAGTTACGAGCGCATAGTAAAATATTCTGAAAATTGAACTGCAGGTAGTGAAGAAAGCTTATGCTTGGCTGCCAAATTCACAACATCTAGGTAGGTATATGTGCCACAACTTTGCTTGTTACGACCTAGCGACCTATCCAGGTGGTGGGTTGCGACTTTCACAGATAAATTTGTTGAAAAGAGGCCAGACCATAAACTACTTACGTCGCATATTATTGTCATTTTGCTGCAGACCAGTGCCAGCCAGCCCACGCATGAGTGCAACTTCAGCGATGCGGGAGGTGTGTCCATTTATGGAAGTGAGTTCAGCAGCATGCATGCCTAGCTAGGTATAATAGGTCCGGGTGGATTTTGCACTTTCAAATGCATATCTGGGCTACACTAACTCGCCCAGTACACACGCCTGGCTTGGGATTTGTCACCCATTTTTGGCAAAACTCAGAGTCGGAATGTTTTCGGACACAACACATAGCAATAGGCGGGCTTGGTCGTATTTTGCGTCGTGACAAAACACAAAGAATTGTGACCGAAATATATACGTATACGGGTATATATACGACGACGTTCGGTTAAGCGCAAATGCGGACACAAACAATACGCGCGCCTCCTATAGGTTACACGTATGTACAAACCTCAACGTGAACTGGGGTGCACCCCGGGTACAGTTGATTTTTGGGCTTGGGCTTGCAGAGCTCTGCTTGCGCAACAAAACCTGTTTTGGAACAGTTGGCTTGAAAGCGGGTCCTGGACGTGTGGCGGTGTGGATGGACTTATGACATCTTACCCAACAATTTTGATCTGGGTGCCTTTGGCAAGTACGTATATACCTACATACTTATTACCTATGCGCATTATGAGATGAGCACAGGGTGAAATCATGTTTGGTGCAAACTTCGCACTGTAGGTATAATACCTGCCAAGTTGGCAAAGGTATGTAGTTCGTGTGCAACCAACGTTCAATCTGTTTGATCAAGATGGCGAAACGAAAAAAATGTACCTTTCATAAAGTACAATTGCATGAAATACGGCGCAACTTCCAATACGCCGACCATGATAAACACAAAGCATTGAAAGAAGTCAAATCATTTTATGAACAAG
>JASAMV010007365.1:0-20485 GCA_030248065.1 Rhynchonema sp. JSB1_4
ACGATTGAAGTCCATTCTTCTCCCTCGGGACATCATAAAAGGTATAAAAATACCTAACTCAATGGCTGCATGTATGGTTCACAATAATGTGTGTGAGCGATCACAAGATTGCACATTACTCCATTGCAGTTGGACTCAAGACAAGTTCCATATTCACAAAGATTGACGCTTGAAAAGAGAATAACCACGTGATGAATGTGCGCAAAAAGTGGCTGCAGCAAGTCTCAATGAGGAGAAACACGCTGGACAGAATTGTGCCAATGACATACACCATGTACGGACCAATAAATTGTCCCGTGCCCAAACGGTTCTTTCGGCTGTCAAATTTGTGAGCATCTGCTCGTGGCGTGTATCGCTTTCTGATTTCAATCAGACCTTCACCGCACTCCACAATACTTTTGTCGATTCTGCGCAATAACTTCTTCGGCACTTGTGGCGAAAACAGCAGTCCAGTCTTTATGACGCCCAAATTTGGAAATTCGACGATTCGCAGGTGGTGGTCGCCCGCGTGTCGTTCATAAAGTTCGACGGTGGTTGCCAGCCGTACATGTGTGCCGGCGTGAAACAGATCGCCGGACGGAAATGCACCGTCAAAGGTGACCATGGGATTGTTTTCAAACGCCTGCTTCAAACGTCGCATGTCCTCGGTGTTTGATTGAAAAAATGAGTACGCAGGATCGGTGATTACGGCCAGCTTGCCCTGTTGGACCAGCTGAAGAAATTCGTCGAACGTTTCGAACTGAAACACATGACGTTGCAGCAGCAGCTGGGTGAGCAGCCGTGACTGATACAATCCGGCGAAGAAAACGGACAGAAATGAGATCATCAGCACTTGGAACTTGATGCCCTCGCTCAGTTGAACGCGACGAGTGGCTGGGAACACGCGCTTTGTCACACTGATTGTGGTTCGGACGGCTGCATAGGACATTGCGGCGAACAGCCAAACGTAGATGTCGTATCCGTTCATGAACAGGCCCGTGAGTGTGGCCAGCAGATCCGGGGTGGCGCTTGCGGTGCCAACCACCGCCGGAGTCACCGTCCACGCCGGTATGATTGTAGATGGTTGAAGTCGCATTGTCTCCAGACGTTCGGTTGTTGGCGTGAATGAGATCAACACCGTATCCGTCTGATTAGTCGCCACACTGTGCAGCACGGATGCAAGCGAGTGGCCTGTCGCCAAATGCAGGGTGTAATTCAGTTGTGACAGACGAAGAATGATGTCCAGTGATTCGGTCCCGTAGCCCGGGAACGGACAATGTTTGTGATTAAGTTTGAGGTTGGTTTCGAACCCACAGGCGTACGTAAACGGTGGCCACGGCACATACAAAACTCGAAGTGAGGAGTTGTCGCTGCTTGCAGTCATTTTATCCCGGAATTTACGCTGGCACAAATGTTTTATTCGCCCGCTCGTGGTACATAAACACCAAAGCCGTAAAATCCGGCGCAAAGGTACAGGTTTATAAATATCAGACTCGGACAGACATTTGTTTATTCCAAACGGGCAAATTTCAGCTGATACAAACAGCCAGCTAATGCATTCCATTACCTGACTATACAGTATGTACTTGAATTCTATCGTTTTTTCCTGCCTTGTGTCTAATGTTTCTTGCATATCGCGTATGCTGCTAAAATGTCAAGGTATTGAATACATACTAGCCCCAGCTTTTTGTACTCAGTGCACATTCCAATATCGCGTGTGTGAACGCGATTAGCTTGCTTATTTACTCCGTCAGAAGAGCCTAGAATGCTCAATATTGCGGGGACACTTTCGAACTCATGTCGCACAGGGTGCTTGGATTCGTTCTGCAGTCAAAATCTTCCTGGCGGCGGAGTGCACTGAAAACAAAGAAAGTGCAGACCGAAGCGCATTACAAACATCGACGTTGAAAGCAAGGAACAAATTCATTAACTGAACGGTCATTTGGAACTGTTCGGGTTCCAATTTCAGTCAATACTTCTCGCATCTCCACTGCCATAAACGCGATCGGGTGCCTCTCTCCAAAAGTCAAGAGACGCTCATTCTGAAACCACAACCGAAATTAACACATGCATACTATTATTAACGAGCAAAGCCAGTTTGAGCAAAGCAAGTCAAGTTTGAAAAACAGTATTATCAACCAACCTACCTACCGGGCTCAGGCCTTCATCTTTGAAAGTCTGAAGCTGAGTGAAACCACAACTAACCGCAATTCTTTCGGCGTGCTCTTTATCTTTTTCGTCCTCCTGCGTCTGCTCGTCTTCTCTATCCTGCAGCCCAGATCTTCTGGTTCTTCAGTTCCAATATTGGTAACTGAAGAACAAGCGCCGTTCACGGTTGGCGCTCGTGTGGCAGTTGAGATAGGTGCTCCAGCTCGGTCGACGTTGGTGCGGTCGAAGATGGGATTTTCTGACGCGCGCTCGAAACCAGGTTCGGATCGGTGTTTTCGTTCTTTGCTAGTGCCAAGGGTGGATTCTGTGTATTAGCGAGTAATATTTTAGGGTCACCAGAGACCTTGACAAATAAAGTTCATCTGCGCAATGATCTTTGCGACCAACCAATCGGTTCGGAACTGTTAAAACGCGGGCATCGGCACCGCCAGCCAACAGGATGATGATGTACGTCGCCAGTGCCGCTGGCGGAAAGAAGTGCTGCAGAACAAGTAGAGCTGAGTTCGAAAAATTGGAATCATAAACCAAGAGCGGCTGCAAGAAAAGTGATATTCGATCAACTTCGCGTTAAAACAAAAATGGGCCAGAGTCTCAAATTGCTTTTTCTGGTCTTGGAACAATGAAAGGAGGTGGACCGTCTGCCAGCTGTTGATGATGAGTATCCAAGGTCGTCATGATTATAAATCACCAGCGATTAGCAGAAACAGGATCGAGCACGCCAGGAGGTAGAGGATGATCAGCAGAACGTTGAACCAAATGGGATCCGTGCGTTCTAAGCCTGATGAAAAGGGAAGTCAATTTTGAAACTGGACTAGCTTTTCCCAAAATGCGGTTGCGATAAATAGCCGTGATGAAGCTTTGCTGAAAGCTCAGAATTCTTTTATATGTTTGCTTTCTCGTACAAAGCGGAATGAATGCGTGAAGTCTCAAGCGCTCAAACACTTGTTGATCAATGACTGCCTAATCATTTTTATCCATGGGGATGTGCGTCTGGTTCCTGTGTGGAAAAATCAGTTGTTTCATGCGCATCACAAAGATCATGTACAAGAAAGAAAAATGCCATAAGGAACACAAAAGAAATACGGTTCCCACCCAATGCTAATCGACCCAAGCCTTGGTTCAGGACTAAGTTGCAGCTGGATTCCGTTTAATCCGTTTTATTTTGCAGTCTGATTCGTTTTATTTAGAATCAGTCTTCCCGACACGATTTGGGGATGGTCCTCCGCAAATAGTCTCTAGGATTTGCTATCAAATATTCCGGACTCAGGCAAGAAAATTTCAAATTGTTTCGTTTTTAATTCGTGTGCGTTGCTCTGCGCCAGCGTTGAAAAAAATAAAAATCGTTTTTTCTTTTTTTAAAAAAAAACAAGTTAAAAAAAACGTCGGCGAATTGAACTTTTTCCATTATCGAAAAAAATGAAGGAAGGCGGTTAGTGTATCTATCTACCTACCCCTTTTTTCCGTGCGGCGGTTACCGTAAAAACCTAAATACAGCCCCCCGGAATAGAGCCCCCCCCGTAATACAGCCTCCCCAAAAAGGGGTCAGTGAATTAATAGAGCCCCCCCCCCCCCCCCGGAATAGAGCCCCCCCCCTAAGTAACATCCCCTATACTGTAGTGTATTAAGGCTTGATAGTGGTGTACAGGTACATTTATGCACGTTTGTTGTTCGTTCAGAGCACATAATACGCCTCCTATTGACGAATAGACACGAATAAATGCGGTTACAAGCGAAAAACATCCTTTCAAACCCGTTTTTAGGGGTTTTTGGGGGGTATTTCTGGGAACAATTTTTCAGGTTCGGGTCAGTGAATTAATAGAGGCCCCCCCGGAATAGAGCCCCCCCCGTAATAGAGCCCCCCAAAATGGGGTCGGTGAGTTAATAGAGCCCCCCCTTCTATTTAGGTTTTTACGGTAGTGTACCTCCCTGGGGGGAAGGGGGGAAGACCCAAATCCAGGAAAAAGTCACTTTTTGAGGTAGAAAATTTGACCGATTTTTACCCCTTTTTGGAAAAATTCTCCATAAAAAGGGTATTTTGGCGACTTTTGACATCATTGACCTAAAAATCACCCATTTTAGGCCTAAAAATGGCCATTTTAGGCCCAAAAATGCCGATTTTAGGTAAAAATTGAGGCGGTTAGTGTATACCTGGCGCGGCGGTTAGTGTACTAGTGTACCTTGGTCATTTTGTACCTTTTTAAGGCAAAAATCGGTGTTTTTCGACCTTATTTTCCCAAAAGCAAACCCACCCATAATACCTATTTTTAGGCGATTTTCGGCGAAAATTTGGAAAAAAGTACTATTTTTACCTCATTTTTTGGCCAAAATTGTATCACAAAAACGGTGTTTTTTCGCCTTTTTGGGTGACCAAAATCATACCTCTCACGCTTCCGGTCCCACCCAACCCCGCATCATACTTACCTCCCACACATGGGCCTGCCACTACACTGGCTGTGTTGTTGTGTCAAACGTTGCTTAAGATCGCGTATGCAGCAGAACACGGCTTTTTAAGCATAACTGATGCTGTTAAAGGTAGAAAATACCCTGAACAGGCCATTTTTGGGGGCATTATTAAAGGTGATTTTTTTCGTCGGGGGGCCGGCCATATGAAAAATAGAACCCCCGTTAAATGAATTGAACCCCACCAAAATGACCCCAGTGAAAAAATAGAACCGCCGGGTTCTATTTCCGACAGTGCGGTAGGTTTTTACGGTATTTTCGCTCACTCGTTCAAAAAATTATTTTCACCATGCCTCAAAGAGTGAAGAGCGGTCTAAATCCGGTGTTATTTTCGATCGATGCTCCGAGGGGGCTATTGGTCTGGGGGGAGGGAGGTGTTCTATTTCGGTTTTTACGCAGTAAAAGACCGAGTTTTCCGTCAGCATACCTATGTGGTTATTATAAGTGCATTGTAGATAAATGTGTAATAGACTGAATTAAAAACACTACGACGATGGCAAACAATCACAATCTCACGCTGGACAAAGTCGGTCGCACAAAGTACACACCTGTCGACGATTACAACATTTATCGTTTCATCTGTAAAGAGTTGCGGTCGAAAAATCCGGATGCAAAACAGCCGTTCGGCAATTCGCTCTGGAAATTGGCGGAGAGGAACAAACTCACCGCGCACAGCTATCAATCGATGAGAGATCGGTCGGCGAATTGTTTGCTTGCATTGTTGTTGCTGCAAGTTCTCAACCGACAGTTAAGAAGCACAGTCCCGTTCATGGCCAAGCAAAATAATACCAACTTTCAAAATTCAGTGTGCGTCGCATTCTCCTGAACAATGACGGCGTTGCGCTGGCCAACTCGGCTATCCCGGATGATTGGAAGAAATATATTCGCAAAAAATATTCGTTGCCTGAAGTTCAAGGCCAGGCGCAGCGCAGGGAAAGGGACATCTATGATGAACAGCAGCAACGACGGCACAGGGACGATACGCAGACGCAGCAAACTGTAGGTTGTGCTTGGATAAAAGATTAAAATTCGGTACCCTCATAAGTTATGGCACGAATGCACTTTGATCTTTCCATCGATTGTGGAAACACTGCTGTGTTTGACAGTCGCCAGCGCCTACCATCATGAACTTGGTCCTAATCATTAGTTGTCCTGTTCAGTTTTGCGGGCACGCGTTTGGCTCTGCGTGCATCGGCAAATAACCTGGAAAATGCGTCTGGGAAAAGTTTCAAGCCAACAAGTCAAAACAACCAGAGCAACACTATGACCGTGATAGTCATGGTTAACTTTTATGTTGGTTCGGTCGCTTTGCAAGGGAAACTGAAAAAATATATAAATGCACAACATCAGTCCCAATCAAAATCAGGTTCGTGCGCAATGTGAACGTAACGCGGACGGTACCGTACGAGAAATTGTCATCAGTCCCACGCCCACACCGAGTCCCACGAAAGGGCAGCGAAGGCATGAAAACGGCAATATTGCTGGTTAGAGTTAGAGGTCGGGGGGGGGGAGGGTACTGGACACCCGACATCTGGAAGTACCCGAAACCCGACAGTTCCAAAAAAACCTGCACCCGACATCTAGTTTTTGGCAAAACCCGACACGACCAAAAACGCAAATTTTTGACCATTTGCATCTGCGTCATTAGTGCAAGTTGCTGAATTCAAGTCTTTTCACACGAAATAAACACCAAAAAGTCACTTTTTGCGTCTTCGGAAAACATTTGGTTCAAAGAAAATTTTCTCTCAATATTCTTCTCTTAGCAAAACTGATGTTTTGAACCGTAAGTGTCGGGTGTCGAGTCCCAAAATACCCGACACCCGACATCTGCCTGCAGGCACCCGACACCTACACTTTTTTGGCACCCGACAGTCGACACCCGACATGTATCTACTCTAACCCTAATGCTGGCTGGCCTGGTCTTGTTTTTTTGCTGTCAACGTACAAGTGTATACTTATATTATGGTTGCAATTTTTCCGGATAAATATATTTGGTGAAAAAAACCGTTTTTTTAAAAACATTTTTTTCGGACATTTTTCCGAGCCAAAGTTGGCCACCGGTCAAAATGGTGTATATATGCCACATTATGTGCTAAGAATGGTGTATGAAAGGTAATCCTGTTGAGAAAGTGCGAATAAAAGCCATAGAGGTGCTGGAAAACACTTGAAAAGTACGTTTCTGCAATAAAAACAGGATTCTTCCCCTCAATTTCGACACTTTTTCAGAAAAGTTCAAAATCCGCCGTGCAATTTTTCCAGAAAAATTTATTTCACCAAAAAAACGTTTTTCTTTCGGTTTTTTTCACATGCAACCATGGTGTATACCGAAGCTGTTGCACAAGTGGCTATCATCCGTTTGTCCTAATTGTTGTTCAGTTTTTAATAAGGCTTTTAATGATGATTTTCGCTCGGAGTCACTGTTTATGTTCAATAATGCCTCCGGTTTTTGTTCTGACCGGGAATCATTTTTGAGTCCACCACATGAGCTCGCATATACTTGCGTATTTTTCCACAAAATATATTTTTGGAAAAAACCGTTTTTTGATAAGAAACTTTTTTTTTCAAATATTTTTCCAGTACTTAAGGATACACATGGTCCAAAAACGCCTATTTTGGAGACAATTTCGTCGGGAAATGGCCTGAAACAGGCTAAAATGCACTTGGAGAAAAAGTGCTCATTTTGAACTGTTTAGTACCGATTTACATTGGTCTGGACAACATCCTCTCGCAACCTTGGAAAATATCGCAGAAATTTTTGGAAAAAAACCGTTTTTTCCAAAAGTTGCCACTTGGAAAAATTTCCGGAAAAATAAAATACGTTTCCGGGCGTCGGGAAAAACGTTTTTTTTTCGATTTTTTCCGAAAAAAAAGGTTTTTTCCGGCCCCCAAGTATAAGCTCGCACGCAATACATCCGCCACAATCAACGCACCCTGTAGAATGAATTGCAGGTAGTTTAGTGCAGAATTCAAATCACTCCCCTCGTAATTCTAAAACCTAACATTCGACCGCAGACGTTGAATTGACACACAATTCAGACTTCATAAATTGTCACTAAAAGAAATAAGCAGGATCAATAAGTAAAAGAAGTTCCCCCTGACCAACAGGTCCCAGCAAGTCGACGGATCCTGACGCAAATGGCTTCCTATCAACACGCACGTACGCCCCTGTAGTTCGTGAAACATCAGTCGATCGGAACACTGGTGCTTCGACTAGTCGCCGAACGGATGACAGGAGACAACGGCGGCAGATTGAAGTGATTGTTGACGAACGCGATATTCAGTGGGTGCTGATGAGGTTTTGCGATTTGTGTTGTGTGCCAAGATGCAGGTGATATCGACAACCCTTTATTCTGTCGTTCTAGATTTTTTCCGCTTGTTTTTTTTTCGGACGCCCAGTTTGGTGGTTTGCAAATGCTACTCTTCCAGCAATGGGAGAGGAAGGAAAGGTTTTCCACATCTTATCGTATCATGCAGCAATACGCAACCGCTGTCACCAATCATGTCCAAGAAACGCCAAGAGGAGCGTCGAATCAAGCAAACATTGATGCTCGATGAAACGCCCGATGGCGATGCGATATCGAGCAACAGCGCCAATACAATTGAACCGACGCCGATATCCACGCCGGACTTGATCGGTTGGTGCGGGATTGATGTTTTTTATGCTGTTGTTGAAACATCATACAGCTTGTGTTCGGATCTGAGCACGTTTGTCGCGCGGTGTTCTGAACATTGTGCATTTTGGCAGTTAAAGAGAAATATTTAGAAAACAGTTATCCGAAAATCTGCAGAGCGACTGCCAGCAACCAATGAGCAAAAGCGAAATCAAGCGAGTGCAGATCAACTGGCTGCCACCCCGCCGCCGAAAACACGGCCGATCAGATCTCCTACACGACAGAGTCCCAGGGTTGGTTTGTCACTCTGTGAGTTGACCAGAGACAGGGTGTATTGTTATTTCTTTTGTTTCACTTTCGTGCCGTTTGGTTGCAGCACCTGACTAAAGTCTGACTTCCTTGTAAACGCCCTGCACGGTAAATATTTTGAACGCCGAGGATAACCCTTCTCCGTTTTCGATTTCAGCCAATTTCCTTGCAGATATCCAGTCCATCAGCTGGCTCGTCAGCCGTGCAACAACGTTCCCCCACCAGCAAGACCACCACTGAAGAGTCCCGATCACCGCCGAGTAAACGACCGAAGCACACCAAGTTGTTGTACGTTGGAACGTCGAACAAAGCCAGGCAGAAAACAATACGACGCGTGCTGGGAGATGAGGACAGCAGCAGTAGTGATGAGGGGGATAATTGTGGTGCGTTTTGACGGTTTCTGGTGAATCCGGGTGCCCTTTGTCTCACATAGTGACCGTCTTCTATAGTGGATGTTTTTGACGATCTTCTGTACTTACAAACTATGCTTGTCTTGTCCCATGCACGGCATTTTGTGATTGTGCATGAATGTGACGTGGCCAGTCTCGTGACTTTTTATGGACTTGTGAGGCACCAGCAGTTCGACTGCACCAGAGTTCACGTTTTACTGTTGTTGATGATCAGGCAGAATTTAAGAATCAGGCAAAAATGTGAATGCGTAGCGTCACGGAATTTCAGCGCCAACAATGGTCAACAGGCGTCAATCTCGTCAGAAATCAAAATCACCGTCTGCATCAACAAGCAGCGCGAACACGTCGAAATCGCCTGCGCAAATCAATAAGAGTCCATCGAAATCTCCGGCCAAAAGTCCGAAAGCACCGCAAGAAAACAGCCCGATCAAACCTGTTGATAAATCATCATCGAACACAACGTCCACCCCAGACCGGCCCGCGAAAACACCAGAAATTCGCAAATCGCCACGATTATTATCACCCAATCAGCAAAGCCCGAAACGTCAAAGTGTGGCCACAAACACCAGTTTCGAACAGCATTCGTATTCTTCTGGTCATTCAAAGTCGTGCAGTCCCTCGAAAGCTGTGAAAGTGAGTGATTCATTTCCTTTTGCACATGAATATTGTGAAACACCAAACGATCTTTGTGTACTGTGCAGGAGCTGATTGTTACTGACATGATGGTGTCTCACTTTCACGTAAATCTCTATTATTTGTGACAACTGTCAGCAAGCAAGTAATCCGACTTGCTAGATTCGCTGACGATTTGTGCACCACACCAGGTCATCGTCCGTCCATTGAATCCGTCAGTTCTTCAGCTGGCTGTGGTAAAAAGTTTGAAAATCAGTTGTTGCCCATTCTTCTTGTTTTGAAGAGCACTACCCAGCCAGAATCGTATGAAAAGCGAACTTCATTATTTTGATCGTTTGACTTCCATTCTAGCCTACTCGAATGCGCACGAGAAGCACCGGCCGCAGTGATGAAACATCAGTCGATTCATGTGTGATTCTGCCATTGGCTGTGTCAAGTCCAATGGTTGGTCATTTATATATTGTCTTATTTTTCGCCCTGTTACTGCCTGGGCAAAGCGCAATACTCGATACATCAATTCGAAGTCACGCGTATTGAGCTGTCAATATTGGCACTCTTGCCCCCCTATATCTATCTATCTACTGCCATGCCATCATGCTTGTCCATGTCCTCAAGATGTTTAAGAATACTAGGCTGCTTGGGTGTTTTTTTATTGAATTTCGGTCAATTCATTTTCAGAGCGGAAGAAAGGCGCCGACTCAGTCCGATCAGAGTGCAAAATCACAATTGCCCGAGACGATCCTGCGCGAGGGCTCGCTCTTCACGACCGGGTCAGATTCACAAAACGAAGTGATCGACAGTGGCCCATCTGTGATGAAGTCTGTTTCACCAGGCAAGAATAACAAGAAGAGTCCAACGAAGTCACCAGAAAAGCCGGCCACCCCGAGAAGATCTAGCAGGAATCAGTCAAAAGTGGATGAAAGCAGCCCTGAAAAGTCAACCACAGCCTCCAGTAGAACAACGACGGATGCTTCCGAAACTCCACGAAGATCAACCAGAAATAAAGGTGTTGTTGCTGAAAAGAGTCCTTTGAAAATGACCGAAAGTTCAGCAGATTCTGGCGAGCTAGTTGCGAAGAGTACTGAAGAATCTATCGAAATCGTCAGCAGTGCCCCAAAATCCACCCGTCGTGACGTTAGGAACGAGTCAAATGGCTCCGTGCAATCAGTAGAGGCGGAGATCCATGAGAAACCAGTCAGGTTAGAAAAGGGTCTTGTTTGTTTGTTGGGATTTGCTAAGAAAACGATGATGCAAGTAGAATGGCTTCCCGCTGTTCAGCCAGATTAATCTTAATTTCAAATTGCATGCGTCAATTGTCCTCTCACGGTTTGTGGGCTGAATCGGAATCGTCTAGCTCATTTTCGAAAAAAATGTCTCAGATCGCAACCTCAACGATTGTCCAAGACCAAATCCACATGGCAACGCTCGCCCGTGCGTCGTTCAAGACGCATCGCTGCTACCGTATCGGGTCAACGGGTGGGTTATGATGGTTGCTTGTTGGTAGATTCGAGTTTTGTCACTCTTTGATAAGTGTGCGATTGTTGGAGTTCATCCTATTCTTGTTTTGAGGTCGGGTGGCACGGCACGCCATGGAATTTGATTCTGTGAACATGAAAATGTTTCACAGTTAAGATAACAGTTACAGAATAAATGGATAGATTTATTCTCATAGTGGTCTGCAGAACAAACAAAAAGTAACAAAATTGAAAATGATGCTATTTGTGCTGCGATGCGGTCTGCGCGCTGCATTTCAATCACATACGACCAACGAAATAATTATTATTCAGATATTGACGTGGACGGCAGATTAGAACCAGATCGACCGACAACTGAAGAACGTAACCTGTGTGCCATTATTATTCAGGTATCCCGTCGTGATAACTCGCTATCACCGCCAATCACACGACCAACGGTGAGTCTGTCGGAACCGGGCGATCGGCGGAGCACCAAAGCCAAAACCTCGCCTGTCAAGGTTGGTCAAGATTTTTTGATTGTAATTGTGGTGATGATTGTTGAATTTCATGTTCGACATCTGGGGAAGTCTGAATGCTGGGATTGTGGAGCGATTTTATTCGTGCTCACAGTGGCACACTGATATGTGGACGACTGCACGTTTCATCCTGATTATAAAATGAAGTTCACGTTGCAAAACGTTCACAGCATCTGACAACTGACGTGGTGCTCGCTCTGTCGCCTTCACCGTCGAGACCCACACGGGTCGCCACCACCAATACGGCAACGACAACAAACACGCGAACCCTGACTCCTGTCGGCGAGGTTGAGAAAAGTGCAGATGCGACGTTCGTGTCCACGCGTACGACGGTGAAGGATCGGAGACGTGCTTTGGTTGGTTGTGGGCGGATTTGAAATCGAACAATGCCAGTTTCGCGTCGTTCTCTTCGGCGTACACAACCTGCACGCTCTCATCCGGCTGCACTGCAGACTCGTTTTCTTGATGTTGATGACAACAAGTTGTATCTATGTATTCATCGCACACCAGCGCCATATACTAATCCCACAACAGCCACAACTGCATGGTTTGTGGAACCTTTCCACTCGCAGACAGAAAGAGAGACGTGAACAGAAAAAAATTGGTCGTCGTCTGTCATAGAAGTGCAAGTAATGCGGTAAAAAGACGCCGAAACTGAACGATACAATTGGTACTGGCTGTCCACTCATTTTTGTCATCATACCACATTTTCAGTCACCCCAACAACCGCGGTCCCCGCCGCGCATCACGGTGTTTCGTCATGACTCCAGCCGACAAGCCTCAAGTCAACCAACGGTCGATGAATACCACACTCCGCCGCAATCACCTGCACCGATCGATAAATCACAACGAATCATACAATATATGACTGATGTGGAGACCGTGCCTTGCGCTGAGACGGATTTGGCGAATGGCAAATGGTTTGCTGTTGTTCATCGGGCGTGATCAAGCAACAATTTTTAGCTCCGAGGATCGATACGGTCCTGCATGGATCAGGTTGCTTTTTGATCTCAGAATATTTACTGAGATTTTTGAAATGTAAACGACGCTGTCAGGGAATTCTTTCGGGCTGGCAGAAACCAGAACTGTCAGAACTCACGTGACCGACACTAGTCTGATTATTCTATCAGATTCGATCACCGAGTTCGACAAGGGACTTTGTTTTACTGCAACACGTTTTTTGATGTGACGCATTCTCGACAGGTTATTCGCTCCAGTCATGTTGGTTGACGACGACCACTTTCAACTGACGGTCGCCGATATTCTGCGACGAGCCGCCGTGCCCAGAACGAGTTTGGAGGAGGTTGGTGTCGGTGGGCGTTGTTTGTGCGCACTACAAAAGCTGTGTGGCAAATCGTAAATGTCGTGTGTGTTGTGCATGATGGATGTCATGTATGAGTTGACAGGTCTCAGGCTCAAGTGACCGATGGGCAGTGATGTAGTTGGTCCGAGCAAGAAAGCTAGCTAGCATCAAAAACTGGGGTAAAAAAATTGGTCGAAATTATGCTAAAATAAGCCTTAAAACGCGTGTTTTTGTACATGTGTGATCAAATTTGAGCGAATTTGACCATTTTGGCCCATAAAATGGTCATTTTGGCACTAGACTCAACACTTTTTTGACTTGATGACCGGAGCAAGGAAGCTAGCTAGCCAGTTTGGGGGCTATGGGTTTGGGAGCAAGAAAGCTACCTAGCAGTTGGCTGGTATCCCCGCCCCCAACTACATCACTGCCGATGGGTATCATAGCAAATGCATCGTTTTGCGAATTTGCCAGAGACGTTCGCACTAACGCGCACTGGCGTCTCTGGCTTTCTGCGAAAGTAGGGCGAAACAGATCAACGTTAGGGCGAACTTAGGTTGAATCCGGAAACCGGAAATAATTTGCATGCAAAAATACAAAACATTTCCAGACTCCGGAAATATTTCCGGAAAACGCAAAAAATTTACATGCAAAAATAATGCGTTTTCCGGAAATATTTCCGGATTCCGGTTTCCGGATTTAACCTAAGGCCGCCCTTACTGCACGACGTATGGTGTAGTAGCATATTAGTGAAACATTCGTCTCTCCGAAATCGGGTTCGTGTTGGCGTAGTTTGCCTTATTGTAGAGCTCCGTGTTTTGTTGTCATATTTCTTGACAAAATTTTCCATTTCTTTCGAATAGAGCTCCTTGGTTCATGCATTTGTGGCACACTAGCAACCGTTCTCCCTGCTTGTCTTCGCAGGCAACGATTTTCTGGCAGAACCTAGTCGATCTGCACAACGTTGCGTCGAATGTTGGCATGTCTGTCACTGAGGCCATGGAGGTGCTGCACAATAGACATCCAAAGGTTGCAACTTTTTGTGTCACAAAATGTTTAATGCTCTTTGTAAAGGCTGCATTATGCAATGCATGACCACTTCCCTCGCATTTTGCTTGACGTGAAGTCATGAAACAAATCTACAGGAACTGCAACAGCTAATGGAGCCCGACCTCGACAGCTCGAAAGAACACGCTGAACGAATACTCAGATGGGATCACGTGAGTGCAATTTTTGTCTGGATGTTTGAAAACAACCGTGAACATTTCTACATTTTTATGCAAAGATTTCAGATTGAATTGCTACTTCGTTCACCAGGCAAAACACCAACCAAATAAAATAAAACGGATCTCCACTGATCTCTCAAGTTGTGTTCTTTCATTCTGTCGGAAGTCATGTTTTACTCCTGCTTTGGATTTTTGTTGTTTTTTTTTGTAAATACTACCATGAATGTGTCACATTATGTTGCTTTTTCTTATTTCACTTTTTCTTTTCTATTTTGGTACCGTGCAAATATACAGTTCTGGTCGGGAAATGATGTGCGTCTCTGTTGATTTCGTTCATCCCATCATTTTTATTATTTATCGTAACGTATCTAAGATTACGGCTGATTTCAACCTCCCTTCACTTTTATGTAATCTGGAAGCCAACTTTCACAGGGGTTTAAAAATAATTGATGCCTTTTTTATCAATGCTGATTTTGATATCACCGCAAGTTGTCGGGTAATGTTGTGTCGCTTCGTTCAATACAGACTTTCACTTACAGTAATGCGGCTGCATAAAACATTTTAGTCAAGATGTTATTGGCCGACCCTAATTCGACGTTTAATCTCTTTAGTCCTTGAGACTCCGGTTTGACCGGCCGGTCGTTACTTATCGGTTCGTCATTCTGATTCTTGTAAAGATCAGTAAAACACAATTTATATTTCATAGCTGGAGGGACTTCAGTGTTTTTGTCGCAAAAATGGCGACGATAAACATTCCCCTTCACGAGAAACTATCCGAGTTGGACAGCAGACTGGATGAAATGATGCAACAATCCCCCAAACAACAACAACGAAAGCCGAGTAAAGTTCGCATTCAAACCAGACCGCTGAAACATCGTTTGGACAAGGGGTTTGAGAATGTGGTTCGTTTTGAAACTTCAGTTTGCTGTTGGCACACGAACCTTTGCGTGCGTCATCGCAAGTGTTGTCACCAGTGGCGTGTTCAAGAGAATGATCCGTTGTTGCAAACCTTGAATGCAAAAGAACGCAAAAGGCAAATGTCTTGTGCGACCTAATTTGTGTTTGCAGACTGTACAGGACGTGGTGCAACAGCTGAAGCACGACAACCAACGGCTGCGCGATGATAATGCACAGTTGACTTTGGGTTAGCAGTTAATTTCGGGTGCTTGAACGTGAATTTTCATGTTCTGTTACAACGTACTGTCAGTAAGCGCTAGGTCGAGCTTCAAATGTGGCGCAGCAAATGCAGCACGCGCTGTATAACACCAGGCCATAGGTGTGGGTCTGTGGTAATTCTACATGACAATGCCTAGCAATAATTCGACTTTGATACTTTTGCAACTCACAAAAGCATAAAAACACAGTCACTTCTTCAGAAAATGCCCGTTTGCGAGCCCGCGTTGATTCGGCTGAACACGAACATCGTCGTTACTCAACCCCGCATGCCACACGTGCGCAAGCTGGTTCTTCTGCGGTAAATATGGCTGGTGAAACGTCAGCTAAACAGCATGAGACTGTCAGACAACCAAGGCTGTTCAGTGCGGTTGGACAGAAACGGCAGCAGGTATTTCAAAATGACTGTCAATTTTTTGTCGTCAGTTTTGTTTGACACAGACAACTTTTCAGACCAAACCAAGTTCCACCGCGCCAATCCAGCTAGCTAGCACGCCAGCGAGTGCCACCAGACAGAAGATACGCAATGAAGTGATGAAAGATCGATTGAAGGAGGTGTGATTTCGAATTTATTACAACTTTATCGTTCTGCAAATTGAGTTTGCACAAATCTTGCAGCTCGAACGTGAAAATCTGTGCATGAAACGTCAGCTGGCTGGTGTAACACCCAGTGGACAACGCGAAACGCTGGGTTCGTGTGCACAGTGCAGCAAGTACAAGAAACAGAAGACGCTGCAGGCTGAGGTAAGTGTTTTCTTGGTTTGCTTGCCATCAGTGTGGTGGCAGGCAAATGGTTGCAAGGTACCCCCTACCAAGCCTCCGGAAAGTTGCAAGGTACCCCTGGGGTCCGAAAAAGGGTGTTTTTTATACTGCAAAATTGGTACTTTTTTGTATTTTGGCCAAAAATTTGCCTGGACGCACGGAGCGCGCGATTTTTGGGGTTTTGAAGTCGAAAACACCCATTTTTGCCTATGAAAATCACAAATTGATGGTTGCAAGGTACCCTCCGGGATGGTTGCAAGGTACCTACCCCTTAGGTGGAATCGCCCCATCCCCCAGCCACTACACTGTTTGCCATGCCTAAATTCTGTGTTATGCACGTGAACCTGAACGAAAAAAAAACGGTTTTTTTTTCAGTTTTTCACTCAACGTCTGCGCGAAACACGCCAGATGGCGAGGGCACACGAAAAGAAATGTGATGAACTGATGGTGGAATTGAATGAACTGAAGCTGAAAATCGATCAGTTGAATGAAAAATATGAGGTTTGAAATATGAGGTTTGGTAAGTCCCCCTGGCTCGGCCCCAACCGCATCACCGAACCAGCGTAATTCGTCTTTGACAGTTTCGTACATTTGCGCAACCATTGATGTTTAAGCGAGCAAAAAACAAAGTCTTTTCCGAGTCACAGTTGGCCAAGAAGCGCATTCGCAGGTGGTCAACCAGGGTTTATTTTTTCAAAAGGAGCTAGTAGCATGAAGCTAGGAAAGTGAAAAATTTAGTAGCTTTTTTCTGCTGAAATGCCAATTTACTAGATTTTTTTGGCCCAAATATAAAAATTTAGTGGCTTTTACGCTACTAAATTTGAAACTTTACTAGCTTTTCAAAAAAATTTAGTAGCTAAAAAGCTACTAAATTTGGTTAAAAAAATCCATGTGGTCAACCATTTTACAATTCACATATTATTGCAGTCGGACGTGGCCAAATGTCGTGCGACAGCGCACCACTACAAGGAACACAGCAAACGGCTGCAGAACTGGAATCGTACGAATGTGAAGGGATTCAGAGAGGACGTGAAGCTGATCAAACAACAAATTGGCGATATTGAGAAACATGTGCTTCAGGTTGGATGTGTTTTAGGTTTTTTTTGTAAAATTTTTAAAGCGGGAAACCGTATATCTCATGCCTGCTTTTTTACTACGCAGTTAGACTGTTTATGTCCAACGGTCACAAAAACAACGATCAAACGAGATAAACCACGTTAAAACTGTCAGAATTTATCTTTGAAAAGTTGCTTTCAGGAACAAACGCGAGCTTGTGCCGACTTACGCTCACCCTTTTGATCATGAAAGGCAGTGAGACTGAGACAAGAACCAGCTCGCTGACAGATGAAACCTTTGTGAAACATTTCACACGTGGCTGTTGGTTGACGAGCTGGTTGGATTCCCTACTAAATGTTCTGCCGTTGCCTGATCAAAAGGGGCAGCGTAAGTCGGCACAAGCTCGAGTTTGTTCCCGAAAGCAAATTTTTAAAAATTAATTCTCACAATTTAAACGCATTTCATTTTGTTTGAACGATGTTTTTGTGATCACTCATCGTATATAGTCACATTTTATTGCGAAAGGCCGGATTCTGAGAGCATGCGATATCCGGTTGCCCGGTTTAAGAACTTCAAATGAAAAGAATAAAACATTTTCAGACCAAACTTACGGAATTCGCTTGATCGGCCAATTAAATGCTTGTGCAATGACAAAGCAAAAAATGTGCAAAATTTGATCAGTGGTTTTTTTATCTTTATTGATTATTTATTATTATTAGGTACCAGTAAAACAAGTGTCCCCCACATTCAAAAAGGGGATAATGGGATTTTTGTGTTCAAACTTTAGTTTCATAAATTGGATGCAACCTAAGGTGTCTCATCACTTTGGAGGAACTCGCAAGCTCGTGCACAAGTTACCGTAACGATGTCGACCAAATGCATGATGAGCGAAAATAAATGAAGGATGCAAATCAAAGACGAAAACAAAGCAATTGGTCCCTCGTTTGATTGACATTGCGCATACATTGCATGTGCATCGCGCAGCAGGGGATCTTGGACATCTAGCTCAGCAGGTATATAAGCAAGCTACTTTTTTCGGCATGTATTGGTTGTTTTGCTCAACTGCTGCTTTTTCTCATCAAGCTCAAGTCATCGCTGCTCAACATCAACACCCCCTCCCACCCTGCGAACGAGTCACACCCCTGGACTTGGGCACGAGCTGTACCAGCACGCCCCAGGGTGATGAGACACCACAGGCTGCATGCAATTCATAAAAATAAAGCTGGAACACAAGAAAGCCTATTTTCACCTTTTTTGAATGGGGACACCTGCTTTACCAGTGCCGTTTATTGTACTGCTGACTCATCTGATTCGGCCAGTGCTGTTTGTCTTTCAATGCAGCCACTTTTCCTTAACTCGCGACATTTTATTGGAAATGAATGCGCAAACGCAATAAATGGCATAAAAATCACCCAAATCAGAACAGTGATTGTGGCATGACAAGTGAAGCGAACAGGTATGTACAAAGTTCGATCGATATATTTTCACTTTTAGCGACAAATTTATCCCCAAGCCATCGTGAGTGCGTAATGCAGCACCAGTTTTCCGTCCGCTCCAAAACATTCATACAAATTCTCCAACGTCTCGTCGGGGCTCGGCGCGAAACATTGATTCACAAAGAACACCAGCGTTTTCTGCTGCTTTTCATCGAGTTTCAGGTACTTTCTGCAACGAAAAAATTTTCAAAAGCTTTGTTTTTGAAGTGGATGACACATGCAGGCCGCTCTCGGATTTTCAAATCTCATTGATGGTTTTGCAAGACTCAATGCGTATATAATTGGCTTTTGTACAAATTACCGTAGAGCGGACCAAAACGTACCTTCTTGGCAGTAGGTACACACAAGCGCAATGCAGCCCCAAAATGGGGGTCAGTGAATTTAAAATAGAGCGCCACAGGGCCCACCAATTGTGAAGCAAACCAGCCGTGCTTTCCAGACTTGGACCATATAGTATCACCCTGAATCCTCAGACACGGGACAGTAGCCACGTCTCGCGTCGTTTGCGTGTGAAAACGCCAAGATCATGAAACATTTAGGGCTCCACCAGATTTCGGGTTTTGAAAAAAACCCGAAACACGAAGCATGATAATCGCAAATGTTTCGACTGACTGTATAAATTGTTCACGTCAGCTACAAGTGGCAAGACCAAAACATTTTCCATTATCATGCTTTGTGTTTTGGGTTTCGGGTATTTTTTTCAAAAGCCGAAACATGGACATTATCTGGTGGAGGCCTTAGCGCATATTGTCGTCGTGCGTGTGTTGTTTATCGGCTTCACACGCAAACCACGTGAGACGTGACTAAAATACAGTCCCTCGAACCATTTTTAGGTGTGTGAGAATTCAGGGTGATACGGTATGGTCCAGGTCTGCAAAGCACGGCTGGTTTGCCTTTATTTAGGTTCTACGGTACTTTCCGCGCTTGGTGGATTGAAAATACGCACACCGCATGATCGAATAGTGTTCATCACAGTTGCCAGTTCGCTTAGTCAGCGCCTAGGCCAGAACGAAAAAAATTGTTTTGTTTTTTCTACCTGAAATACTCGGCCACCCACGCAATCGTGTGCGTTTTGTCAACGTTCCATTTTTGATTCTTCGCAATCGGCGCGTCACCAACGGGTCGCAGCTGCAGCTGGATTTTCACCGGCGAACTTTTTTCAGACTTCGTCGGTTGGTCTTGATTGGCGGATTTTTGTGGAGAATTAGCGGTGCTTGACTCCGCTGACGCCGCTGGCGGTGATTCTTCTTGTTTAACGTCTTCTTTCTCGGACATAGTTTGGTTTGATATCGATCGACTTTTTAGGGAATGTTTCGATAAATATTAACAAATCAAATCCGCACGATCTTTCGACAGTTTGTCAGAATTACGGTTCAGTCCTTTGTCAGTTTCCCGCAACAAACGGCAGAACGAACGTGTAGCCGACGTAACACCAGAAACAGATGATCGCAATCACAAATGAATTAAATATGAATCGCTCCCAGGGCTCCAGAATTGAAATGCCGGTGATCAGCGAGTACTGGAAATACAGGAAGCACAGATAATCGTAGATTTGAAACGCGACGCTTCTCTGAGGCTTCTCTTCGTCACTGGCCATTTTAACTGTTTCAATTCTGAAAAGTAAAATAAGATGAAAATCCAAAGTCCCATTTCGGTCAGGTGGTAACGCATCTGTCGCAGATCGCAGATTCCAGAGGTCTCAATCGGCCCGGTCAAGCCGGCCCAGCCAGATCACACAGTTTTCTGGCCCGACTTGGTTGAAAGTCGGCCCGGCCTGACGTAAATTTTGTGGTGAGTTTCAGTGTAGTTCCTGGTCCGGCGGGGAAATTAGTGACCTCCCCACTTTTCCGGAAGGGAAATTAGTGTACCTCCCTGGGGGATGGGGGGTACCTAAATTTGGAGAAAGGTCAT